>JAHWFO010003124.1:6549171-6679927 GCA_023313115.1 Rhysida immarginata
AATTCATAAATTTCACACACTTCATTAAATTATATGCTTTTCAATGTTTTTATGTTGGCTTATTCAAAATCAAAAATTATCCTCAATTTCTAGACAATTTTCAATAAAAATGCTCTTTTCAACATTAATCTTTCATCAAGAAAAGCTAATAAATAATTAAATTAGGAATGTATTAAAAAAATATCAAAAAAATAAAAAACATCCTAAAATTTAGATTTTGCAAGTTGAAAATGCACTTAATTTAGTTGTCTCTAATTCAAAAACCACGGAAACACATGCTATTTGTAAAACTGACTGTTTTAAAGTTGTGGTAGGTTGTTGTTAACCTCAAGAGGGAGAGGGTTGGGTGACTCCTGTACCCTGTGCAGCCTGAGACGAAGCACTGCGAGACTAGCGCTTCTAATGAGGCCTGAAGTGTAACAAAACAAAATGCTATAAAAATTTCTAAGCATGTATAAGACAAGTATAGCACACATTTCTTAGCTTGGCTTTTTTTCTTAGAATGAAAAAAAAAAAAAAAAACAATAACAAAAAAAAAAAAAATATTTTAAATGCACATGATAAAATTTTTATTACGAAAAAAAAGGCTTAATTTTCAAGAGAATTTAATATGGAACTGGTTTTGAGAATATGCCCCCCCCCCCCATTGCATTTGATTTCAAGATATTTTATTAAAGAATACCTCCGAAGACCTGTGTAATACGTTCTCTGACCTTGCCACAGTGTCAAAAAAAAAAAGCATTGTTCAATACATCTAACACAATCAATCCAACAACAATTCCTTTTACCGTGATCACGAGATTTGATCATTTATTTTTTCATCTCAGGACATATACAGTCAACCGTTGGCAACGAGACCTCTGACGCGGCCAGTACATTGATGAAAATGGGTGGGAAAGGAGAGAGAAGAGAAATGGTTTCATCACGACTCACTTCACAAAAGCGAAGAACGACCTACGCCCCTCCCTCCCTCCCTAGTCTGCTCACCCATTTTTCATCAATAGACTGGCCGCTTCAGGGGTCTCGTTGTCAACGGTTGACTGTACGATGTAATAAGACATGCTATGCATTCAATACACAGAGAATGCACTTGCACTTCATTTTTCTCAATTTTTCATCGCCAAAAATTAATGTGAAAGTGAATTCTCAAACAAGATGGCAACAACCATTTGTCATGATTAGATCTAACACAGTCACTAAATCATGGCTCCCGACAACCATGTTCGAACAGATCCGTAGTGAACTAAAATTGCTATTAAGAAAGAATAAAATAAATTTTTAACACCATTTATGGTTTAGAAAAACATTCAGATAATGTAGTATAGACTAGCCTTTTTTTTCTCTCTATATATAAGCATATCTATAAAAGAATCAAACTTCAAAGTTTGCTGAATTTTCATATATCTTGACAATGGTTCATACAGAGGAATTGTTAATTCAGTTATATCTGATTTTACTAGACAATGTACTACTTATAGGGTGTCTTAAAAAGAACCGAAGATCATCTATTTCCACTTGCTTGCTATTCCATTTTAAAAACTGTCCATTTTAGGATACCCTATATGTGATTTTATTATTTACACCTTTAACTACATGTGTTCTTAGCCTGAAAAATCACTAATATGTATACTACTATATTTCATAATTCTATAATAGAGGGATGCTATCTTAAAAGGATGAACAGTTGCAGAATGACTACAAGGAGAGATGACAGAACATGACCAGCAGGCAGCAAATACAGTTTGCAAGAAGTACCATAGTAAATTCGATAATGCAAACAAATAATTTTTTTTTTTTAATAAAATAATATAAAATATACTTCTCATTATAATGATGCATGCATTGCTTGAAGATTTGTAAGTATTATTGTACGAGGGCAAGCGTAAAGTAAGTCACAACCCGTTACCAGCACATGTCCAATGTATTTATTTACCGTAATTTTTGGGCTATAATATGCATAAAAAAAAAGTTAAAAAAATCATTACTGCGCATTATGGATGATGCGTATAATAGGCCGATAATAAAACCCGTAGAAGAAGACGTTGGGGGAGGGGGGATCAAAGAACTTGAGGCTGGCGAACTTATGTACTATCTTTGGTTTTTATTAAATATTTATTTATTTAATCTAAACAGAGATAGAAGTCATCCAACCAGGGCCAGAATGGCGGGGGCCGACGAGGTAGGTCCCTGGATGGGGAGCAAAGATACAATTTTGATAACTTATAAACAAGTTTTAAAAAATGGAGGGGAATGGTGAGGGGCTGAAGTTAATTAGGTGGGGGTGTAGAGAGGAAGTTCTTTAGATGGGATTTGAAAATATAGGTGCTTGGTGACGAACGGAGATCTGGGGGTAAAGTGGACCAAACTCTATTTCCGGCGTTAGAGATACTCTTGAGCTGGTACTTTACGTCTAATATGGCGATTGGGAAGGAATTTCTGTGTCGGATATTGTAGAGGGGTGTTCTAACGGTTATAAATAAAGGATGGGGGAGGGGTGTAATTATAATGTTGTTATACATTATATTTATTCACTTTATATTCCACATTGCTAAAGCGAATTCGGTGGCTCTCTTCTGTTTTCCGTTCATGGCTGCCAAGCTGAGATGTCTGTTAGCACAGTGGGTTAATGACTGTTATTCTGCATGAACTCTGTAATAATAAAGTTCAAAAGTAAGGCAAATTACTTTGCCATTAACTAGAGCTGACACAATAATAAATCCAATACATGAATGCAACCAGTCTTGATGATATCAATCAAAGAGGTTAGGGGACACAATTCCACAGTTTTACCAATGTTTACTACTAATCAATCTTTATAAAGATTTGGGGACAAAATGTTTGAATTATCTATCAATCATTCATTTGTATGACAGAGAGTACAAGAAAATACAATTTGAATGCTTTTGTAAAAGCAGGAATTACCCTTCCTGTGTGTGGATGATTCAATCATGAGAATCGAAGACCGGGAAGAAGAATTTTTAATTAGGCCTAACAAAGAACTCAGACACAGACAATTCCGATTTAGAAGGAATTTAAATACATTTATCTCAGATAACAAATAAATTCTTTTATATGATCAATTATTTTGAATATTTATTTCTTCATATTATGGGAATATATAAAGTATAAAGCCTTTAAAAACCAGATGACCATAACGAAATGGCAGAGCTCCCTGATGCTGAATCGCTACATACATAATATATAATACATACATAAAGTGCGTATAATATGCGATTGTGTATTACGGGCTGGGAAATTTTCTAAAAACACAAAAAAACAAGGGTGCGTATTATCGGCGAGGGCGTATTATACCCCAAAAATTACGGTAGTTTCAAACATCATCAGTAGATGGCAGCACTATCCTACTCCAAGTGAGTACAGTAGAACCTCCATAGAGCGAACCATTGACACAGCGAAATTCTCTCAATAACGTCTTTCGCGGTCTGTGCTCCCGGCAAAAATCCTATTGATTTAATGCTTTTTCAATCTCCATATAGCGTAATTATCCCTATAATGTAAGGATTTTTCGGTCCAGACAATAAATTTTAAGGTATATTTTAGCTCTTTATTACGAAATTTGGTTCCCTCACTCAGCACGACCGGACAACCAACGAACGAAATCATCGCAAACAAAGTTAAAAACAAGTTCTTACGTCACAAGCTCTGCCCAGTCGGCTGCGGCTATGGCATTAGGCTTATTTTATCGGCAAAATCACGAAGAGTTCTCGAGAACAGCGTTATCACACCAAACTACCCACGATGCACTGCACAGGAATAATGGCAGAATGCTGAGGAGTTTAAATGTGCAAGCATGTTAAAAATATATTTTCTATGAGAATCAGCACGAGAACTACTATAAAAGCTTTCGAAACTCGGAAGTTTTTTTATATTAAAAACTTTAATATTTGTTCAAATTTATAAATTTTATTGAAAGTTTAAGCCCATAAACATTTTTGTGAAATGTAATTTTACCGAGGCGGACGAAAAAACACTCTTCGGCCTTAATATACCTGTTATGGATACGTTCTATCGGTATTTTTCCGTAAAATACGTATTGCAATATTATTTTCGACCCGTTCTGCTTTCAAATTTTAATTATTTTAGGAAAAATAATCGCGATCCAAACAAAATTTTCAGCAATGGTGGCCTAGACGACTTTAGATAGGCAGCGATGTCAAGTATCGAAAAAGTTTTGTTCTTAATGTTAAGAAGCATTCAAATTAATATAAAAGACTACATTTTTATATATAAATACTAAATTTAAAATATATACATATATAAATGCAATTATCAGCAATTTATACATCAAAATTATGCAAATTTTAACACCACCTCCATGCAACGAAATATCTATATAGCGAAATGATTTTGCCGGTCCGTTGAGTTTCGCTGTACGGAGGTTCTACTGTAACAAGTTGCAACTGCTGGGAAACATTTGTGCATGCTCAGTTTAGATTAGATTAAATATGGCAACTGTGATAGAAGCCTGTACAATCAAACAGGAGCTTGCTATTATCATTTATTTTTTTAGGGGAAAGAGCTTCCTGCAAAGAAATGCTTCTTGTTTATGGTGAGAATTGTCACGAAACGCTGTTCACAATCGAGTTCACAAGGACATTTTGTTCAGATTGCTACCAAAGACAATGTTAGCAAACAGATTATTCGAGCTTATAGGCGCATAATAGACACAATAGCAGCTGGAACTCTGAGTTCCCATGGATTAGCCTATACCATTATGCACAATTGTTTGAAGAATGTAACCGATAGGTACCCAGGGAATTGACTGAAAAACAAAAAACAGATCGCATGGGAATGTCCCTGATATACAAAAGATGGAAAGAACCTGCTTAACAGAATTGTTAACGGTGACGAGTCATGGGTGCATTATCGTCAGCCAGAATCAAAGCATGCTTCGATGCAATAGAAGCAATGTCTCCTCCTCTATATACAAGTTTCATAAGTCTTATCTGTATTCCCATTTTGGAAATCACGATTTGTGACTTATTTACATACTTCTCATTTACCATATTTCCTCAAAGATAGTTCACAAAATTTAGTAACCAATTTAAATAAATAAATAAATAAATAAATAAATAAATAAATAAATAAATAAACTGAGATGAGACTTTAGGAGAGATAACCCAAAAGATCAGTATGAGCTTTTGCCATGTTTGCCTCACCTTCATTGCATAGCAAAGGGTTATTGAGCAAAATGGTTGATATAAATATGTTAAAAACATTCAGGGTTCGCGATTACTCGCAATTTACGTGTCAAATAGGCATTTTTGCTAAAAATTGACTCGCGATTTTTTGACCAGCAAATCAAAATTGTCTCGTTAAATTATACACACCATTGGCCATATCCTTCTCACCATATTTTAACCTCATTTCATTTTATCACATAGTCTTGTTTAATTTTCTAATTAACTATATAGAGATTGCGGATATATGTAAAAATATGAAAATCAAAAAGTATCTCAAATTAAACTCAGTTTTCAGGCTGAGAAGTCAACTTGACTCTTAGACTTTTTTAGTCCTAGAGCAAACCCTGAATATCTAGAGTATAAAATTTTTTTACCTGAAAATACAAACTTTTTTACTCAACCTAATATTTGTAAATAAAATTGTTTTAAGATAGCATTCATTTTGTTTGTTGTGGATAGCCGCAGGACCGGAGGAAAATATCCATTTATCCGGAGTAGGGATTTCAGTTTAAAAATAAAAAAAAAGATACACTATCCAACACTAACTGATTTAAGCAGTGTCTAATGCTTACTTTAACAGTATGAAATCATCAATTATACAACAAAAGAATATTCTGCATTTGTTGATTGAATTTTTCAATTGCTGATCAGTTTGTTTTTTTTTTTGATTAACAGAAAAAAATATATAAAAAAAATCACACTTCACAAAAAATGGTCACAGAAGGATGCTGTGTGTGTGTGTGTACTAAATTCCGAATGACTCTTTACGGAGATTATATAGCAGAAACTGGTTTGAATCTATTATTAAAGAAATTTCGTAGCTCTGTCTCTCTCCATGTGGCAACAATGATCTATCTCAACAATAATTCGCTAATTATTTACTTTGAATTGACAATAATGACTACATTACTGGCAAGTTTGCTTAATTTAAATAAAGGGGACATATTTTTTCCAAGAATTATAGTAGTAAATTTCCATTATTCTCAAGATCTGAATACACAAATTTATTGGAGTCAGTTTCTTGGCAGGTGTATGGTGGAAAAATCAAATAAAAGTAATTTATTTTTTAAATGGTTATGATCTAGTTTATGGTAATCTTGCTCTAAATTTGGAGGTGCAGCCTATATTTGAGCAAATATGGTCATTTTAGAAGAGAAAACAAACCCTGATTACAAGTTACTTTCTAAAAGCCATTTTTTTTTAAGAACTGCTGTAAACCTACATGAAGGCTGCTGCTTCAGGTTTATGTAAAAATTAAAAAAAAAACAACTGAAAAACTGTTAATTGTTCTTTAAGTTTGATAAAATATTTTTTGAACTTGCATTAAAAATTTATCATATACATTATTTTACTTTTTAATACATGTAATTACTTAAGGTCAAGGAAAGGCGTTATTTCTTTAATCAAAATTTACATCTGTAAAACATTTTGCATAATAAACCTGGTGTAAATCTGCCGTGATACAAAAACCTACATGGAGGCTGAATAGATCTTGAAATGCAAATGCAATGACATTTAGAAAAATAAATAATAAAATTTAAAAAAATTAAATCTATATTCAATGAATCGCCTGAAGGAAATATTTACAAGAAAATATATTCAATTTTTTTTTCTTTCAAAATTTAGTTTTAAAAACTAAACAGAAGAATGATTATTTGCACTAATTCAAATGAACAATTTCAAAAACGTAAATAAAGTCAAGTTTTCTTTTGTTATTAATCTTAAAATTAATAAGTAATTTTTGACAAAAATTTCTCAAAATTAAAAACTAATATTCCATTCAGTATTATTCCTTAAAGGTCAATTCTATTGTCAAAACAGCTGGATTTAAAAATCAAAGATTAGCCTATTAACGCTACAGCCACACAAAAAACTTCTGAGAGACATTTTGTCAGTCATGTTCTTTATTCCAAGAACAACATTATACCTCACCATCTTAGTCCATAACTACTGCCTTAATCTTCGTATCCAATTATTAGCATTTCTATTGTTAAAGCTTGGAAAGAGTGGGTATTTCAATCCCAGACAGTGTTTACTTATACAACTTGTATGTCACCGTATCCAGAATTACAAAGGCAGATAGGGCATTCTTACTCTCTCTAGAAACGTATACAATGCTGTTTATCGTGAAGTTCCTGTTTGCGTTTGGCATTTTCTTTTGCACAAATTCTCATTTCAGAAGTTTATTGCATTAGTTTATCTCTTTATACCTATGCTTGTAAACAATAATAAAGCTTTACATTCTGCTTCTCATATTATTTTAAATGTGGTTCCTCTTCCCACATTATGATAAAAATATTTCACACTGACACTCTGCAATGCAGATAGTTTCCAACGATATGTCATAACTGTTAAAACAATATTTCTGTTACAAATCCGACTGTTTACATCATCACACAACTACAATTTTAATAAACACTGGAGAACAAAAATTGCATTTTTATAGTTTCCTGTAGATTCATCCTAAATAACATTATTATGCAAAGAAAAAAAAATTAAATTTTTAATCATAGAATTGACCTTTAAATTTTCATACTTTTATCATATGCATTTTTTTTTCAAAAATCTGGAAACAAATATATATTTATATATATATTAAATCTATAATTTACTAGCTATCTAGGATGAATTATGACATAGCCCACCTGTTGACATGTATAGGACAATTCATAACTGGTTGAGATACCTTTAGTTTAACATCTTGCCCGACTTTCATACTGGAGAGGCAGACAAATTTAACAACACACAAAATCATTATTAAGAATCATTCATCATTGTTATTACATTCTCATTTTTATCTTTTTTTTTTCTTTTTCTTTTTGTTTTTTGTTCCTTTAACTGGTGCAGGCAATAATTACCTCTATTTAGAGTCAAATTCGATTGATGTTTAGGCCGCTTAGCTGTTAAAGAATTCAGATGGTTCAGTTCTTGTTATAACTTTTTTAAGTAATACTCAAACTAACGTACATACATTACACAAATATAAGACAACAAGAGTGGTTATACTCACCAAGAATAAAGATCTCTGACGAAGAGATATTTTTGATTACGGATTTTTGGTATTTTTGTGTGTAGGGTTTTAATTATAAATTAAAGGGGAAGGCAGCAAAACAAAGAAAGCAATTTATAAAAATTATAGAAATTATAAAAAAAAATAAAAATGAAAAAATAAAAACTTTTTAATTTATTTATAATTAATTTCTTAATAAAAAACTAATAATACGAAAATAAAAAATCCCAATTTAAATCAAAATAATAAATATTAGTAGTGAAAAAAAAATTGATCGGCAATTTAATAAAGTTGCAGTTAATGATTTGTGTGTCGTGTACGTGTTCAGTGGGTGTGCAGACATACCTCATCATCGTCTAAATAAGGTTCGAACCAATCCCATAAGTCTTGAGGTGGCTGCGTGTATCTGCAAATTATAAAAGGGGAAATTACTTTCAAAATTGATTTATCTAAAGATACAAAGACAAATGAAGCAGAAAATATTTTACATTTATCACCACTCCAAATTCACAATCTCCTCTCAATCTACAGACCTTTTGTCCACAACTATTTTTTATTTACTCCATGTACATTTCGGTTACTTTGTGACCATTACTCAGCAGAATACAAGGGTTCAACTGAAAACTATCCACCGGATTCAATGAAATTTGCAGTTCTAATGATCATGTGGCGTTAATAAAAATCACCTCAATTATCAGCATATAATATGCGTGATATGCAAAATTGCATATAGCAACTCTATAATAAAACCAGACAAATTTAAAACTTTAATGTGCAAAACCTAATATTTTCAATTGCTAAAGAAAACCTATAATGTTGCTTCTTTTTTAGCAGCGATTCAAAATGCCCACTCGGTTGTGAAGTCAGTCAGTACAGTAGTTTAGAGACAGTTTTTTCCCAACATGAAATCCGTAATAAGTAAGTTCAAAAGGTAGGCAAATTACTTACTCATTAACAAGATCTAACATAAACACGATTGGTCATAACGAAATCAGCCAACGAAGTTAGGGGATGTTACTCCGGACTCTTACCTTTACTGGCAACTAACTAATGTTTAAAAAGAATGTTCTTTCAAACGGGAACATATTGCATGGCAAAGAGTATAAAAAATACAATTCAAAACACCTTTTGTGAAAGCAGGAATTATCCCTCTTGTGGACGACTTAATCATGAGAATCGATGAAGATAAGGAAATGGAAGAAACGCTGATTAAGCCTAACAACAACAAAAAAAAAAACAAAAAAAAAAACTGGTTACTGCAATTATGAATTATTTTGCTCAGGACACAGGCAGTTCAGATTTTGAAGGATTTAAATAAATTTATTTCTGGAATCTCATAAGAGATTAAGCGATTATTGGATTAAAGATAGGGATTCAAATGCAAGGTTCTCCTAAGGGGGCGAACTGCCCGGCTGATTTTGGTGACCACCCAGATGAATACACGAAAAGCTGCACAACACCTCAGACTGTTTATTTATTTTTAATTGTTGTCCGCCCAGCTCTTTTATCTTTCCATCTGCCTGATAAAATTTTCTGGGGAGAACACTGAAATGGCCTTGCAAAGCCAGGTGTATTAGGGAGAAGTTAAATCGATCCCTCCAATCACAGGACCCTGCACAGGGATACATGATTATGTTTTGTTTACATCTCGTGCAAAATAAGGCTGGATCAAGAATAGTGTTTATTCTTTGAGGTGATCATTATCCGAAATTATTCTGCTCTTTTATCACTGTACAAACTGAAGCTTAACAGTCTTATACCACGCCATTTTTTGAAGAAAAAAATGATTTCCGTTATAACTCGAGGAAACTTTTTATTATTTTTTTTTTGTGAATTAATAAACAATCCTTTTGGTCTGAAAATTTTTGTAATAAACCTGAGATGTTTGTTTGTTTATAGCATTGTACTTTTCTTTATGCTAGTCGTCGCAGAAAGGTTTATTAAGACTGAATCTGGAACATAGACTCAAAGGAATTTTAGGACACAGTATGGAAAGACCCCACCAACTCGAGACCAAATAGAGAAATGGCATGAACAGTTCATGACCACTGGAAGTGTTCAACCAAGGAAATCAATAGGTCAACCAAGCACTAGCAACGAGGCTGTGGACCATGTTCGGCAGGCTTTTCAACATAGCCCTCGCAAGTCGATCAGATCAGCAGCCAGACAGCTCCAGATTCCTGGAACAACTGTTCACCATGTTTACACAAACGTCTTAACTTTATGCCTATAAAGTTCAACTTGTGCAAGGTTTGTAATCACAACGCCGAGCATATGCTGAAGAAATGTTACGACGAATTGACAATGAAGATTTTTTGAAGTCTGTTGTGTTTTCAGATGAGGCAATTTTTCACATGTCTGGTAAGGTCAATCGTCTTAATATGCATATTTGGGGATCACAAAAACCCCATGATGTTCTTGAAATCCCCATTTTGGAACACCCTGTATTTTTTGAAAAATTAATACATCACTAAATAGTTAAAGAAATTTATGAATTTTCTTAAAACTTGTGTTCACCTTCTCTTCTTCATCATTTTTGACTTCCGTTTTATTATTTTAAACCTATGAGGATGTGGTCGAAAAAGTAATGCCTCCATGGCTGTAACTTATTTGTTAACAGATTTTCAAAATTCTAATTGTATCCTATACAGTACGGACCCGGTCGAACGCGGTCGTCGGGAGCCACCATTTCGCGACTGCGTTAGATCGAGCCGCGTTCAAGCCATTTCCCAATGCGTGCAAAGGGATAGGGACTATGTTGAAAACTGAATAGTGCATTATATAGAAGACAAATGTAAATATCAGATACAAAAAGAATTTTGAAACTTGGTTAACAAATAAGAAAGTCACACCCATGAAGGCATTACTTTTCGACCAACCCTCGTATTTATGATCAGATAAACGTCGCTATTTCCTCGAGTAGCAACGCTCTTCTCTATGGGAGCAGCTGTTATAAATATTTTATTAAATTTCTAATAGTTGCAAATGCTTAATATCAAACAGATAATTTAAAGGAGGGTTTCTATGGGTGTGCTTTAAAAGTCCGACCGGTTGCCAACAGGTTACGTGGTACGATCGGCGACCGATTGCTTCTGTTTGTTCGTTCATGGGCAGCGCAGTCGTGAGCATTTTGCTTCAAAATGGCGTCACAGCAAGGTTCCTCATTATATTTTGCCATCTCTTTTTTCCAAAATATATTTATTACGTATCGCGGCATTTTGATTCTACTTTCGTCTGCCATTTTGATTCTACTCACCGAAGCAGCCAACTGCGACCTGTGTTGGATTCCGGTCGCGTTATGAAAACGCTCATTGTGACCGGTCGTTACTTTATGAATCAAGGGTCGTTTGAATCGGCAGAAAATTTAAAATGAATAAGCCAGCTACGTATGCCTACATCATTCCCGCGTTGATCGGACATGGTCAAAATTTTGAGTCAGTCACTGGTGGCTCCAGAACTAGCTTTGCGATGGGCTTTGAGCGGTCGCGACCGGTCGGACTTTTTAGACACCCTATATTACATTTTAAAAAAATGGCAATATCAAAATTGTTAACATTATCGTGTTTTAAATTACAAACTGTGCAAACCCACATTAGTTCTCATAGGGAAGTTGAAATTGGCTTCCGGTGGTTCAATATGTTTAAAATATCACTCCGCTACTCAGACACCATATTTGCATACGTAGTGGAGTGAGCAAACCACTAGTTTAATATTTTGACGTGGGGTCTTTCTCTATGAAATTGATAAAGCCACATATCAAGTGTCCCAAAAACGAGCAACGATTTGAAAAATCAATTAACAAAAAACAGAAGGAGACAGAAATGCACGGTTTGCTGCATTCTGCTTAGGAAACCAAGGAACTTATTCGCACCAAGTTTCAAAATTAGTTACAAAATTCGTCAACAGATGCACTTTTGCAAATGGTGGTTATTTTCAAAACATCGTTTTATGTCTCCCTGTCAGCAGTGCCATTTGTTGACGAACTTCGAAACTAATTTTGAAAATTGGTGCGAATATATTCCCTGGTTTCCTAAGCGGAACGCAGCGAACTGTACATTTTTATTATCTTCTGTTTTTCATTAATTGATTTACCAAATCGTCGCTCATTTTTGGGACATCCGGTATGATTACCATGATTTAAAATAAACATGATTCAATGGTCTATTTATAGCTTTCACTATTTAAGCAGGTTCTCTCCTTTCAACTCTAGGAAGGAAGGGGGGGAAACAAAAAAAGACGATAAACTATTCATTACCTTATATACATGAATCCTAAAGCTCTAATGTAAGGCGAATCACAATGGGTAATCAGTCCATTGACTTGTTTTCGAGTTAATTTAAGGGTAAATAATTTATACAGCAAACAAAAGGCTGTTGAAACAATTCCACCTGCACCTACTCCTCTTACCTGAAATGATAACAATAATTAAAAAAAAAAAAATTAATTTCAATTAATATGGAGCTGATAAATAAATAAACAAACAAACAAATATTTCTGAAATAAAATAGCAAACCAAGTACTTACACCTCCACACATTCCTGTTTGACCCGAAGTTTTCCGACTTCCTTTTTCCCATGGCTCAAGATGTGTCACCTAGGCAACAACAATGCAAAAGCATTTGGTTCCGGTCATCGCAATTAATATTATAATCATAATGATGATAAAGCAACCATTTACCTTGTAATAGATCTCGTCGATCACTTCGTGGTAAGTTTTTAAATCGAACAAATTGACCTTAAAATAATGCGAGGACTGGATGTTGGTTAGAATCAAATTATTCAGATTCATTGTCTTATCATTTCCCCAAAGAGGAAGGACGTTATTGTTCTTATTAGCCGATCCTGGAGCCATATCGATTTGCTAAGCCCACTGAAAAACGATAAAAAAAAGAAAGGAAAAAGACTGCTCAATCTTTCGATAGCAGCAGATTCAAGGAAAAAATGAACGAAAAGCCCAAATTGCATCAACTCTCTCTTACGGCAAATCAACGTTTATGTAATCGCACAAAATGAATAAAAAGAGAAACGAGTTATTTCCAGAAGCAACTTTTGCAATTTACAATCTAAAAATCTACGAGTACGTCATTAAATGTCTACGATTTTCGCATAAGATAATAAATTCGAACAGATTCATTCCTAAGAATTGGCGAGGATAGCATCGAACGCCATCTTAACGGTGGCGTTATTTCTGAATATCAAGTGGACGGATGAGACTTCCAAATCCTCTTTTTTGGGGCCTAATTTCCACTTTATATCGATTAAACAATTAATTTAGTCCAAATAGCACATGGATTAGAACGATTATTAAACAATTTTCTTCGTAAAACGTGTTTTAAATGGAAAACTTAGAAAAAGACTTACACAAGGCGCTAATTCCCCCAACATAAAACGAAAACTGCTGCTTACGTCATAATTTTTCCGCCTAATTCATCACGTGACACGTGAACTTGCATTTTTCGGAGCGTTTTATACGGGGTTTTGCTCTCTTCAGCGTGGCTCACGACGAAGGAGCAAGAAGTAGAGCACGCCGCGTGGCATTCGTGCTCTATTTACTACCAAAATGTGTTTTTGTGCGTGTAATGAGCATACGTATACCGGCATTTCCCTCTAAATGAGATGTCAGAAATAAACAAGGCAGTCAAACCAGGAGAGACAAGTTATCTAAAGCACACATCTAACCTTTTTCATATATCCTGTTTAGGACATAATCATTTTAAAAAAAATTAAATTTAGAAGATTCGTGACCTAAGAGAAAAAATAAAAAAAATTAATCCGGGGAGGGGGGGGGGAGACCTTATAAGTGTAAACAGGAATAAATGAAGATGAATATTCATATCGATTCCTGTTATTAAGCTTCTATAATACCAAGATTACCAGAGGTCCAGGTTACCCCGGACATGCGCTAGCTTTTTGAACTGCAGTCTGGGGTCGTCGGAGTGTCCGGGTTTTCGTCCCTTACGATGTGTGACTATTATTGATATTCAGTATCACTTATCGGCTTCTTAATTACAGCAAAACACGATAGCTCTCATACGTAAATAAAAACAAAAAGCCATTAATCCACAATGAGATGTACGTTTTGCGGGCTAAGCTCTCTTCATCAGTGAGTAAGTAACAAGAAAAGAAACCGCAATGACATACAAACACCAATCAAACGACAATATTATTTTTACAAATCACCAACCAAAAGAGAGCAACCAATCAAATGAATAGTCTCCATGTTAAACAAAACCAAGCAGCCCTATCTGACTAGACAACGTTCATAGGAACCGAAAACTTGAAACAAGGGCCAAAAACTTATCCAAATACCGACAATATTCTGTATTAAAGGACAACTCTACGGTCATATACAATTTTATTTAAATCGAAAGCATAACCTATTAATAATATCGTGGCATACTTAAAAAAATTTAATTCGAACTCTAAATGTGTGAAAAAAAACGAAAATAATGAGCGCGATTTGAAATCGGGAGCCATCCATCTTGGGTGAGGCCGTGAGTAGTTGGAATCAAACGTACAAAAACAATGTAATCCGAATAACAATGTCATTTTTATTGTTTCCGTCTTGGATTTTAACAATCAGTATTTTTTCATTTGTTGAAAACAATCAAGGCTGGATTGTTGGTCAGGTGACTTTTTCGCACCAGGGCCTTTCTTACTATGGACCGGTGACTTTTCCACGTCTGGGCGTGTCTTTTTCGTTGGCCTCCTTTGACTCAAACTACGTCACTTCTGGAAAAAAATGGCCAGCGGAAGGGGAGTGCAAAAGCGCCGTTTTTCACTTTTCAAAGTAGTTTCTTATATCGAAATTATGGACCAAATTTTAAAATTTCAACGGGAATGTGTTATATTTGTATCAAAGAATGATATTCTGTAAAAAAAATTGTAATCAATTATTTGCGTAGAGTTGTCCTTTAAATTTTGCTAACGGCAGCCAGTCCGCCATAGGAATAGGGCCATTGTCACTATTCAGGAGTGATCGATTGCTTTGTTTTTTACTATTCCCATAGACTCTTAAGAAATTTAACATTTTAACATCTTTACATATGAGGCCTGTCCGGAAAGAATCCGGATTGAGGCTATAAAATTTCATGGCAGACACTTTTGGATATTCCAACATCTTCGGCAATCTCTCTCACAGTGAGATGACGATTTGATCGCACAAATTGACGAACCTGTTCAATTGTGGTGTCATTTCTTGAAGTTGAAGGCCAACCAGGCCGCAGATCACTTTGTGCCGATTCTCTACCTTCCTTAAAGCGCTTGAACCATTCGAAAACCTGTGTGCGGCTCTAACATCGTTGCCGAATGCTTGTTTTAGCAATTCATAAAACATTGTTGCGGTTTTACCGATTTTAAAACAAAATTTAATGCAATGTCGTTGCTCAATGTTTTCTGTCATTTTCACCACGAGAAAAGAAAAACGTTCTGCTTTAGCATGTTACAAGAATTGCACGCGGCACTCTTAACAGCTGCATATTTCATTATGTCATCAGCAGAAATGTCATCACACGATCTGGAGAGGAAAAAGGTGCAGCGAGTTCTACCATTTTTTTTTTGTAGCCTCAATCCGGATACTTTTCGGACAGGTCTCGTATGTGAATATTTCAAATAATACTCCCCATTGTGAGTTTCCTACATAAAATCGGTCACACATGGCACATTTAAACTTATAAACCCCCACTGGATGACAATCTACAGGGACATTGGATTGGACGAAGAGGGCCCATTGACGATCGCCAGATCTAACACCCATGGACTTTTTCTTGCGGGGAACTGTGAAAGATCAATTCTATCGATGTAAGCCACGCATGCTGGAGGACCTTCGGCAGGAGATTACAGTGGCTTGTGCAGCGATCTCCATTGAAATATAGACTGACGTAGATGCAGCAACCACTCGTCGTTCCATTTTGTGTCTGGCTGCCAACGGCCAACATTTTGAACATCTAAAGTAACCATGTGCTTAACTGAAGACAGTACTACATGCATGATCAGTATTTAAATGTAAAACAAATGCATATTAAAAAGTTTTCATTCCTTAAAGTGTGTATACATTTTTTTGACGGACTCTGCCTTATTGCCCTCAATATTATATGCAAGGACAAAGGTGATTGACATCGACCAGCTCTGTAACATACAAAACTTTTGGAAACCAACCCAGATATCAATGATATCTTGCATAGAAAATGGGCAAACTATATTCAGAAGTGTTTGTCAAAGATCTCAAATGCTAGACTTATCCTTTGAAATCCCATCTTCTAATGATAATGTACATAATTTTTTTTTGATTCAGGAGGCACAATGGACCAAGGATAGAACTCATCTAGCAGTCGAAAAAAGTATTACTCTGTTACAGATTTTTTTTTTTTTTTGAGTACAGTATATCATAATAGATGGCAAGTTGATACGGTACATAGCACATAAGCTGATTGATCATCAATAGAGAAGAAATTTTTCAAGATTACTCCCTATTATTTGTAAACCACATTACATTGTTTATAAGTACTTACCGGTACTTATAAAATGTTAATACAATTGATGTAACTAATAGGCCAGGAGTGTTCTGTGTTAATCTATTTCTAGGCGTCTCAGTTTTTGCAATCATATGTCCTCTTTTTCTAATACAACCTCTGGTACCCTATATAATACACTTCTATTATATAGGTTGTGAGGAACAAAATGCTGGGGCTGGTCAACACCTAGATACAAGGCCTCGGTGCAGAAGACTACAACGTCATAACAGTGGGCAGTGAGCAAATGCCGCTTGCTAGAAGGGGCTTGAGTATTTGTAGCACTGGCAGCCTCCTATCGCTATATGCGTTAACATATCTACTATGATATTCTACATGCTCTTTTAAATCATAAATTTCTGAATCTTAAAATTCAATTTTTAAGATTTATTTTCTCAAGGCCTCCATTTGTTGCTGACGTATCTTCTGGCCAACTCTAGTAGATCACTGCTTACTGTATCATGTCAAGAGTCTTCTGTGCCGAGGCCGTGAGTCTACAAGGTGTTGGGCTCGTTAAGTTAGGTAATAAGAGGGTCATATACCGTGGCCATGTGACCAGAAATGCTTGGCTGACGAGTTATTCCACTACAGAGACTACAGTGTGTCACAAATTTCTACAATCAACATCTGCTGACCATGGAAAGTCCACGCAGTATAATGATGGCTTGACACCATCAGCAGTTCAAGATCTATGTTTGGGTTGGTATTGTTGGCATCTGGTACATTATAACGATACATCTTAACGGACCAATTGCACCCTAAAGTGGCACCACAACTGAACTGATCTGAAAACGAGGCGTTTGTGGCAGGATATTGTTCTGATGCACAATTATAAAAAAAAAACGCGTTATTTATTCATTGAAATTAGTAGTTGATTGACGTAAACTTCCACTATTAATACAGATTGTTAATCTTAGAATTGAATATTTCTGCATTAACAATTATTAATTTTTGTTAATACTGGATTGTGTATTTAAAACAATTTTTAACAATTAAAATGTACTAATAATTACCTTTCACACAGAAATTCAAGCACAACAACTCATTAATTTCAATGAATAAATAACACATTTTTATAATTGTGCATCAGAGCAATATCCTGCCACATTTGCCTCGTTTTCAAACAGTTCGATTGTGATGCCACTGGAGCATGTCATTGGTCCATAGCAATGTGTACAGGGCATTCATCACCATCACGCTTCCAGATCTTCTCGAGAATATGCCCGTGGACATTAGTGAATAATATGGTTTTTGCGTGATGGTGCTCCTGTACATTTCAGCCATAGTGTCCGTGAGATGCTCGCTAATATCTAACACAATATTAATAGAGAAACCATTATGGATTCGACTAATTTCAACATTTTTTCCTGCATTCATCAGGTTAGACAGTAAAATGGCATGCAGTCTTTTATGCACCCAATAATAGCATACATGTTGATTGGTTTACGCAAGACTACTCTATAAAGGTTGGCACAGATATCCTTTATGTCCGTGGTATGTCACCACAGTGGCATGGAGACACAGAAATCATAGACTTCACCATATTAAATAATCCAATTTAAATAATTTATTTACCGCACGATATTTTATAAAGTTATTGGATTTTTCTTAGTAATACCTGGAGGTTAATGAACTTGAATAAACATTCTATATAGCTTAATACATACAGGTATTGGACATTGAAACTGAAACACCTTCACAAATAGCACTGGATACCCCCAGGGCTGAATAGAACCTTCTGCATAAATTAATCGTATGCATATCAATGAATCACGTGTCAGAGTTCTTGGTAGTCACTCCAGTAGAAAAGTTCGATAGTAAGCTTCAAATTGTCTGTGCAGAGCGCTATAATGGGAGACATATCCGACTTCAAAAGAGGGCAGATTGTTGGTGCGCGTCTAGCAGGTGCATCTGTGTCCAAAACTGCCACATTTTGTGATGTCTCACGTGCTACAGTATCCAGGGTGATGTGTGCATATGAACAGGAAGGACGAACCACGTCCAGGAGGAGCAACTGCAGGGGAAAACGGAAGTTGTCGGAAAGAGACGTCAGGACATTGACCAGGATTGTTGCACTAAAGCGGAAAACCACCGCAGCAGAAATCACCGCAGAAATGAATACACACCTCCAGGAACCTGTGTGCACGAAGACAATCCGTCGTTACCTGCATAAATCCAACATCCATGGCAGGGTTGCTATACCGAAGCCTTTCATCAGTAGTACAAATGCCTCCAAGCGGGTTCAGTGGTGCCGGACGCATAAAACCTGGACGTTGGATGACCTCAAACGCGTCATGTTCTCGGATGAGTCCAGCTACACTGTCTTCCAAACAACAGGGAGGGTATTCGTCTGGAGGAGCCCCTCTGATGCCTACAACCCAGACTGCTTGGCACCCACAGTCAAACACGGAGGTGGATCAGTAATGGTTTGGGGTGCAATATCATGGTACACATTGGGTCCACTAATTGTTCTCGGGGGACGTGTCACTGCCAAGGACTATAAGACCATTTTGGAGGACCATTTACACCCTATGGTTCAAACACTCTTCCCAGACGGTGGTGCAGTGTTCCAGGATGATAACTGCCCCATTCATACTGCAAAAATTGTCGCAGAGTGGTTTGATGAGCATGACAATGAGCTTCAGCATCTGCCGTGTGAATCTCAACATTATCGAGCCTGTGTGGGGTATCTTAGAGGATCGAGTGAGGAAACATTTCCCCCCACCGCGTACACGTGTTGAACTTGCAACTGTGCTTCAAGAGGAATGGCTACAAATTCCTCTGCAAACTGTGCAGGACCTCTACCGATCCTTCCCAAGACGTGTTGCTGCTGTGCTGGCTGCCCACGGTGCCCCAACACCTTATTAAATAAAGATTTTGGATTTCTACCAGGTGTTTCAGTTTCAATGTCCAATACCTGTACATACTACATATAACATACATAACATTTGTCAGTTAACACTTGGGTTCTAGGATCAGCATGATGGTCAATACTGCAATTGGAATTAATTGACAAGATTAATTGATAATGTAACACTTTGAAATAAACTAAAGATTTTGAAAACTAAAAGAACATAAAACACATAATGGTTTCTTTAATATTGTACTGTAAGACCTTTATTAATATTTTTAAGAAATACGGTACCAAGACCAACTATTTGGAAGAATATTTAACACAACCGATGGATGGATCAGTGTACCAATTCCATGGCCTGCATGTTCACCTGATCTCAAATCGAAAAACCCTCGTGTATGCAATAACCAGTGCAAATGTAAAGATGTTATAGCAATGTTTTATAGCTGCCTATAAAATCATTTGCAACAACCCATGGTCTATCATACCCATGCGGTCATTGACTCACTGTGTTCAATTTTATTTTATTCCAGGTTCTGTGTCTTGTCTTTCTTTTCTTCTACATCTGTAATATTGTGGTAATGTATGAACTACATATTACCAGTAGAAGCTGTCATTTCCATAGTTTCCATTGTAGTCTGGCTTTGTGTCTTTGTAGTGGAATAACTCATCAACCAAGCATTTCCTTGTTTTGGTACGTGACAACTTTTATCTTACTCAATATGGGGAATCAACCGTGCAGTTTGTTCCCAAATTTAAATTCACCCTGTAATCATACTTGTATTATTATATTCTCATTACAAATGATTTCGCACCGATATAGAACTTCCTAATTTTAACCATATTGAAGACGGTAATTTTGATTGAGATTCTAATTTGTGGGTTTCTCATTTTCCCACAAATATTTTTCATGGGTTTAAATTTGGCCATCACCAAATTAGCAAGAAATATGACATTTTTTCATCATTTTATCATAGTCTTAACAGTAGTCCAGTATTCTCTCCAGCACTTCCTAAATACGTGTTTCATCCACCCAGTAGTCGCGCATGGCTAATTAAATATATATATAATATTACATAGGATTTCTTTTAATTACACTTGGCCATTTCTACAGAGTGCCCACTGGTGAAAAGTTTTGAAGAGAATACTGTAATCTGACATATTATTATCTTGCGAACCTTATGATGGCATTCATTTTCTGTGCAGGTAACCAAATGAGAATATTGACTCAATTGCTTGAAATTTTTTTAAACTTTAGTTCTAAAATTACATACTATGTAATTTATGGAGAAATATGTTCTTCCATATGTACCATACATGATTACATATTTTCTTTTCACTTGCTAGTAATATTTTTCAAGCATGTGCAAAAGCTGCTTTCTTATAGAACAAACTGACCATGCACTTATCGTCAATAATAATCATACGTTAGCAAATGTTGGATGTGGGATGACTTGTATAAAAGGCTGTATGACCAGTAATTAGTGCAATTAGTACTCTTACACAGACATATTGCTTTGACAGGGACATTCCAAGCTTCAGAATAGGCTTTTTATAGCATATCATTTATATAAATTTCCATGTGGAGCACTGCAGCTAAACCAGACGTATAAAACCATAAGCAAGGTGATGGAAATAGAAGATGTAATCTCTGCAAAAATGCGTTCAAAAAAGACCATACAGACTGCTGGAACTTGACAGAATAGACCTGTTGAGAAACATTTTAAAAAGCCCATTCTTCCTCTGCTATTTCCATCACTGTTTTAAAGAACCCTAATTGTCTGCAGAGAGTTCAACAGCTCGAGTGATGATAAGAGTAGCTGTGTATTTTGGGCAGCAAAGCGCTATTTTGGATTGTTGAGTCTACAATCAATCCTGGAGTGTAGACGTCTGTAAAACTTTTTTTGGAATGTTCAGTCGCATCTTTCACTCTTCAGCCTAGTTGACAGCTCATTCAGGTATGGCAAGAGCCCAGGAAATGGTTTCACAAATTTTTATTTTTTCAACTGTCAAATTTGATGGAAGCTGCATAATCATATTACACTGCTGGCAAAAAAAAAAAAAAAATGCAACACCTAGAAGGAATGGGTCAATTTATTTGAAATTTTGCACACGTGTAGCATTGATGGCATACAAGATATGATTCAAGACAAATTGCAAGACAATACTTCTAGAAGAACATTCTACAGGGTGGCTGCCATGCCTCAATAGACTACATTAGTAGGTCGTATAACTGCCGCAAGCCTGACTGCAGGCCTCGATGTTTGTATGCATGTAGTCGTAAAAATGCTGTCATCTTGGGGTAGGTTTTCTATGCCTCTTGAACATGCTGACGCAATTGTGGAATTGTTGGAACTGATGTGCAGCAACGATGAATCTTATGTCCCATCATGTTCCATACGTGCTCAATTAACGACAAGTCTGGAGATCGTGCTGGCCAGGGAAGTAGTGCCACATGCTGTAATGCCTGCAAACTAATATGGGCTGTGTGTGGACGAGGCGTTATCCTGCTGGAAAAACATGTTACCTTCCTGTTGCAAGAAGGGCAGAAGAACAGATTCCACAATCTGCTGTTCAATCGTGAGTTGTAATTGATTGCGCCCCATACCATTATGCCAGGGGTTAGACCTGTGTGCCATAGATGGATGCACTGTGGAAGATGACGCTCTGTTGCTCTTCGCCGCACACGTACATGTCCATACAAGAGGACAAGACCACAGACCTTCATTCGGCTCTCCAGTTGGCTCTTTCGCGGCACCACTGCAACTGCGCAGCAGTGTGTTCTTGCAGAAGTGGGAGTTTGGCTGGAGGGATTCGTGTCTGTAGTCCTGCAGCTAGTAAACGGTTACCAATGGTCTGTCTTGACAAAGCTGGTGCCACTCTGGCCCTTATCTCTGCTGTGGATGCCGTATAGTTGCTCAAAGCTTCTCGTACGATTCGACAATCTTGGCATGGGTCAGTAGTGCATGGGAGTCCAGAACTAGGTCTACACGAGTGTATTCCTTCCATAAATCACTGCTGACAACATCGAGCCACCACAGAAACTTTACAACTGATCTGTGCTGCAATACACCGATGAGACCATTCAGCCTCTCGAAGTCCCACAATCTGACCTCTGAGACCATCCAGTCCGTGAGTTGTTGCACAGGAGTATGGCAGCATGTATGAGGCATTGCAATTATCACCACACCTACATTCAACTGTTCCAGTACAATGCAGGTGCCAAACTGATGATTTCATGCAAATTTGTTGGAACCATTCTTCTCCAGGAGGAGCATGGGAGCTACTGTGTACAACATTCTTCTGGACGTATTGTCTTGCAATTTGGATCTTTTTTTTATATGCTACCAATGCTGCATGTGTCAAAATGTCAAATAAATCGACTCATTCCTTCTAGGTCAGGGTTCTCCCCAGGCCCTTTTGAACGGGCACGCCGCCCGGCTGATTTTGGTGAGCGCCCGGCTGAATACACAAAAACTGCATACCACTGCATAATATTTTATTTGTTTTTAATTTTTGTCTGCCCGGCTGTTTTATCTTTCCACCCAGCTCAAATGAAATTTTCTGGGGAGAACACTGTAGGTGATTTTTTTTTTTTTGCCTGCTGTATAGTATGGAATATTTTTCATGGATTAGTTGATGCTATCATTTACTCTACTAAAATCCATAAACTCTGAAGTGTACCCCAATGTACTAGTCTATTTGGCCCTACCCAATAATCTGACAGTACTGTACTTATATTATAGAAATTACCATTGTTTTTTCCAGCACAATTCAAGTTCCCTGTCAACACAGCACAGGAATACTGGTTTCATGAAAATGAGTTGAAATTGTTCATTGTTCTCTTCAGATTTTAATCTTATTCCATAGAACTCCTATGGATATCTGGTGGAACGGATGCAAAATCAAACGCAGCAATTTGAATGTGATTTTTTTTCTTCAAACTGCAAGGCTAAAAGTATTACTAAAGCTGTATAAATATGAAGAAGTTAAATCTTCTGTGAGGTGCTTCGACAAGTTTTTCTTGTTTTTCAAGTAGCCCCACAAGCATTCGATGTTTTGTGTGCGAAAATCAGTTTGTGGATAAATGATATTTTCATTGTGGTTTACTGTTTTGTGGGTTATTTTAATATCTTCGAGCTCGCCAATGTGAAGATAGTCTCGCCATTCGTCACAGACTCATTTTCTACAAATATCTTAATGATCCATTTAAGCGTTTCTTCGTCCCTACGTTCAACTCAGCCACTGTGCTAACCGTTTCCTATTGTCTTATAGGAGCCACCTGTCGTCGCAGGTGACAATGCGATCAAGAATCCCCGCTTCTTCATGGCGCAAAAGCAATTCCGTACACACTTCCAACCGATGTTCTTTTTGGTGTTCTGTAAGTTCATGTGGGACCCATTTGTCCTGCTTTTTCACTTTGCCGATGGTCCTAAGGTGCCTGACAGTCGACGCTGATACAGCAAGGTCCCGAACAGTTTTTGACGGATCTTTTTCCACAGATTGCTTCAGATCGGCGTCATTCAACACGTTGGGCGGTCTGCCACGTGGCTCATTTGCCAGGTCCGTCACTCCCACCCGGAATTTTCGGAACCAACATTGGACAGTATGTTCGTTTATGGTGCCTACATCGAATACCTTATTGATGTTTCGAGAGGCGTTGGATGCAGCGTGATTCAACCTGAACTTGTAATGCATTATCACACGTAATTTGTATGAAGTCATGACTATCTTCGCTTGGGTTTAAACGCTATTACATATCATCGCAGACATGCAAATTTCAGGCAGCTGGTCGCTGATAGGTTTATCTCTGGGAAAGTACCACTTTGTTATGGGTACTTGCTACTAAACGTGGAAAGACCTGATAGCTCTCGACTAGATCCACCATTACTATTAATATAAAAGGGCACTGTTTCCCAGCTTCAGTTTTGTAACAGGATAGCCTTCTTTATTTATAGTGATGGGCAAAAGTTAACTAAATTTTAGTTAACTAATTATCTATAACTAAACTAATTAGTTAACTATTAGTTACAACCCATGATGGGCAAAAGTTAAATAATTTTAGTTAACTATTTTTTATAATAAATAATTAGTTATAACTAAACTAATGAGTTATAACCACAGAAGTAGAATAGAAGGTAAGGAAACAGCCATAGGCAAAAAGATTGCCACCAGGCGCCTCCATCGGGTTATTGGGCTTTAAGCACTGTGTTTTACCATACAGTGCTTTAATTGGGCTAAAACTGTAATTGATAGAGTTAAAATTTAAGTGTTAATATGCTTTCAAGTGCATTTTTTCACATTTATTTAATGACAAAAACTTGAAAGTTGTAATACCATGCTTAATATTCAAGCATCACGCCTATTTTCAATAAAAATTTTATTTTTACAAATTAATAAAGTAAATAAAATAAAAAAAGTAGATAAACCATTTCACAAAAATATTGATTTATGAAAACAATTTTGAAAATTTTCGTTTACGTTTTGATTCTCTTCCAAGTTCAGAGTTTACTCTTTGCTGTATTGGTGTCATCGTAATAAAATATAATAGAGTATTATATAATCTAACATTTCTTCTTTGTGCTCATTACACGGAAATGAAAGTTCTATATTGCAAAAAATGTAATCTGCAGTGACATTATACACTTGGATCATTGACATGCTTTGAAAAATATTTTTCAACATATCGTAGTTTACGGGGTGAGTCAAAAGGATGAGAATAGAAAGTTGAGGGTGCTCTTTCTTATGGTGGGACTTACTAGGGAACCCCACATAGCCTAACCGCTTTAACAATGGAGTCCTTGTATGGCTATGTATGCTGAAATTTTTTCGTTTTCGCGGTTTATTTTGAAAGAAACACAATTTCGCACTCTCTTATTTTGTACAAGTCAGTCAGGAAGGTTCAAGCATTGTCCAATGCAGTTAGCAGAAGTTCAACGAAAAGTGACGCAATATTAGATGTAACAGATCTTGCTTTCCTGAACCCAACCGAAACGAGATAGTTATCGGACTACATGACAATAAAGAGAGTTTGCGACATTGGACTAGAGAAGATAGATAGCTTTGTGCCAAAAAGCATTAAAACAACCAGAAATAGCTGAAACTGAAATGTCATTTTTGCAGAGTTATCTGCGTGTAATGAAGCCCATAAATGACCTGATATTGCTGCTGGAAAAAGAAGAAGGCAACTACCTAAGGATTTCATTCCCTCTATAATTGGCTTAAAATTAATTCTGGAAAAACGACAGAACAGTAAAGAGGATGCAGTTTGTAGTCCATTACTTGAGGCTCTACTTGAAGGCTTCACACGCAGAATGGGACCGATACAAGAGTCACTGGATTACAAGCTTGGGACTATACTGATGCCAAAGTATAAACTTCTTCTATTTGATGAGAAAGAGCATCATACATAAAAACTGAACTGATAAAAGCAGTGGAAAAATTCAAGTACGAAGAAACAAATTGTTGCATGTGTGATGATGGAAGAAAAAGCACAACTGTAGATGATGTTGAAGACGACAACGACAACCTCTTCAGATACCTTCAAGTTGCCAAAAGAAAGGCAAATGGGGAGGGAATGAGCGGTATTGCTGAGGAAGTACGTGATTATCTACACTCTGGAGAAACCACGATTAATTTGTTACATAGGTTCCGACATGTGAAGGAAGCCTTCATTCAGTACAATTCTACCTTTCCAAGTAATGCAGTCGTAGAACGTCTATTTTCAATGGCCGGGCAGATATTAACCCCACAGAGATGCAAGCTACCAGACAAAAGATTTAACGAGCTTGATTTTTAAGATCTATTCTTAAAAAAATACAAAAATAAAGCAAGAATGGTATTCTTCCTATTGTATAATTGTGAATAAATTGTGAATTTGTCTGAAACGCTTTTTTTTTTTCTTTGTTTTTTTTTTCATAGGGGAAGAAAAATAGTTGACTTGTATTTGAAATACTGTATTAAATATAGTTTCATTACTAGTAGTTGCAACTTATAGTCAACTAATTAGTTTAGTTATAACTAACTATTTGTTATAAAAAATAGTTAACTAAAATTATTTAACTTTTGCCCATCACTATTTATTTATTCCACTTATAATCTGTTTTGGTAATTCATAGAATTGCCGACTTGTTTGGTGTTTCCAATCAAAGTTTTTCTAAAGAGCCGTTTCACTATCCAAGAGCGATTGTGCGGAGAGTGAAAATTAACCATGAATTTAGAAGGCATTCTGTAATATCGAAGCCTTTGGAAGTCTTGTAAGCTATCGATTACCAATCCTAACTAGGCTAAAAATAGTTAATAATTAAAGCTGATGATGATCGAAACCATCCTCACTTCATGGTTCTATCTCAATTGAAACTGAAAGTTACGAAAAGACTACCCCCCCCCCTATTTGCCTCACAAATGAACATGACTTAGGAAAGAATATTAAAAAAAAAAGTAATACTCACCTTAACCACCACATTTTTAATATAAAAAAAAAATTTAAACGGAATTGTGCAAATTAATGTCAAACTTTGTGTTTCGTAAAACGTGTAGCCACTACTACGCGATCTTTTCACTTTTCTCATCGGTGATGATGGAAGCCTTGTATGGTTTACCGTTTAAAGTGCTAGAAGTTCCGAATATAAAATTAAAACGACCAACATGGTTACATCAACCTTCGGCTATGTTTATGTTTGCTCTCGTTTTGGTGTCCTATTTTATGGTAACGGGAGGTAAGTTTTCAAAAATACAATAACGAATGCTATTCGAACTTTGGCATCCACGTCAACACGACACTCGATACTGCTCACGATGATCTGATCTTTCGGGATCATAAATCATCCCGAATTCGAAGCAACATTAAAATCGCTAAACATGCGTTTTGGCTTTTTCAGGTATCATTTACGATGTGATAGTGGAACCACCGAGCGTAGGTTCGACAACCGATGAACATGGACATTCAAAGCCGGTAATATAGCACTTCGGCTACTTAGGCTCTTTCTTTTTTAATTTAAAATCGACACTGTATGATTAATCACATAATTAAAGTACGTCATATGGATAGGGTGTTCATAAAAATAGCATCGGGTTTTAAAGGTTAATAACCCGGAAAGTTATTGTTCGATCTACATTCACACATCAACCCAACTGGACAATGTTTACTATCTGAACAATCGCAAAGCATAAAGTTTAGAATCCGCACAATCAAAAACGCAAAACTTAAGAATCCGCCCAACCTGAAAGCGAAACTTACCTAACTGAACAAACAAATTAAAAAACAACAACAACATTCAAAAGAAAAGAAAAATCCAAAAAAGCCCCAAACAATCAAAGCAAAAAACAAAAAAAGAACTAACTTGAAACACGCAAACGAAACACAACCCACACAAACTCAAAAACTTGGAACACTCCGAAAACAGCACTCACTGCCACGCTAAAAAATTGAAAAAACAAATTTTTCCAACAAAAAGACACTTCCACAAAAAAAAAGAAGAAAAGAAAAAGAAAAAAAAAATCCGGCTGATTTCTACTGGCAACTCAGCAGTACTAAAGCCTGTTTCACAATTAAATCGCTCACATTAGCCCCAGCGGATCCGCCAAGGAAGCTATACAATACCTCCGCTCGCAAAGCAGGTGATTTAACAACTTTCCGTTTCCATTTCACAATTAAATTCGTGGCCGAAACGAATCGCAATTAAATTTCTGATTGGTTCATTCCGAAACGAGATCGACGTCACACAAAATGGCATCTCGCAGCGACCTTCATCACATTCATAGGCGAAGGCTGTTTTTGACAGCAATATTTTTTAAATTACCTTCCCAAATGCCAGTTCCACATCGACAGTGTTAGCTCGATATGGCAAGAAGATGAGCCAAAAATTGACATTTTCTGATTGATTGAAGCAGTTGTGAATCCGTTTGAATTGAAAATCCGCCTGCAAAGCAATTGCAGAATCCGCTAAATTTCAGAGCCAGCTTGAATTGAAAATTCTGCCCGCAAAGCAGTTCGCCTTGCGTTGCGGGCTCTGCATCAGTCTGTTTTCCGCCCGCAAACTGTAATTGTGAAACAGGTTTAACACTATGCGAGCAAGTAAGAGAGTTTATTTTTTTTCAGAGTGGAAGGCTGCATCCCCTCCCCCTCCCCTTTCTCTCTTTTTCAAACACATACACACTACCACCCACAAAGCAGCCAGCAAAAACTAGTGGGCAAAGCAAATAAATAAGAAAACTAACCTTAAACACAACTACCCGAAGCTCCACTGAAACAACAGAATTCCAAAAACCACAGCAACCCATGCACAAATGCCAACACCTGAAACAGCAGCAGCAACCCTCCACACCAAACAAAAAACAAACTCTAAATAAACAAAAACAACAAACAAAAAAGCAAAAGAAAAACACTGCCATATTTCCAACTGAAAAAACAATACAGAAACAAACGGTGCCAAAAAAACAAACAAACCCCCCCCCCCCAAAAAAAACACATTAAATCAAAAAGCAAAAAACTCCAGAAACAGAAGCACCATAAAAACACACACAACCACCAGACAAAACTCCAACAAAAAAAAGCTAAATCCCTAAAAACGCAAGAGAGGAATGCCCGACAGGTAACTTTGCGAATGTGCAGCAGTTTTGCGATTGTTCAGATAGTAAACTTTAACCAATGGTGTAGTTGTGATGCTTCATCATTTGGCCATCCAACTCCCCAGATTTGACCCAAGCAGATTGCTTCCTTTGAAGTGAAGCCAAAGACAACGATGAACGATAATTTGGTAAATGGTAATGTGGGTGATTCTAAGCAAAAAAGTTCACATGAACATGGGTCCAAATTTGAACGATAATCGAGGTATGAACAGTAATAAAATTGCTGCCACCAAGATCAACAAATTAATAACTCAGGTTCTATAACATCTACGATGATGAAATTTGGGGGAGTGATAGGGTACATACAACTGTGTATACCATCAAAATTTGATCAAATTCCAACAAGTAGTTCCCAAGTTACACATTCAACATCGTAACTCGTGCTGGTTAGTACTTGCGTTTGAGCATGCATTATGATGTTGACAGCGTAACTCGGAAACTACTCATTGGAATTTGATCAAGTTTTAATGGTGTACACAGTTGTATGTACCCTATTATTCCCCCAAATTTCATCATCCTAGATTTTATAGAAACTGAGTCATTAACTTTTTGATCTTGGTGTGGTGGCATTTTAATTTCTGTTCATATCTCGCTTATCGTTCAAATTCGAATCCCTGTTCTTTTGAACGTTTTTGCTTAGAATCACCTATACTACCTCTTCATCTTTGAACCTGGAGACTAGATTATTTGGAGATTCAGGGTTCAAGTCGCTTGGTTATTACCAGTGATGATATGCGCTTGATGATGGTAGATTGCGATCACTGGAGATTCTCCATAGTGCTGTTGACACTGCGACCCTAACTGATAACTAGGCTTGATTGGAAACGTAGACAAATTGGAATCTTTCTGACCACTAAAATATCGTTGACGGGACAAGCATCATTTACTTTATAATGTGAATAAACCTTAACCCTTTCGCTGCGTAATTAAATTTTATTTTCATTCTTGAGAAGATGGACTTACCCACTTTTAGCAGCATAACAAGAAGATTTTTAATCCCTGTGAGATGAATCAGATTTCCGCAGGTAGAGATAATGTAATTTTGTGTGGATATATCCGCTTTACGCAGCAAAAGGGTTAATCAGAGAGCGGTAGCATGATAAGAGAACAGAGGTCATGAATCGACACCAAACTAGATTAGGATCTCAGACTTCCAAACTCACGAGTTAAAAATGCAGTTCAGTTGCATGTGATATCCATTCAGTAATCACATGAATGTAACAATCATCGGTCTCTGACTAACAATCTCTCAATTCCTTTATTATCCAAATGAGAGAGACTTTTTCAGTCATTCCTGGGCCAAGCTGCTCCAAAATTTATTCATGGACTACAGTCACCACATATATCATTCATAGGCAAGGCGCTACATAGAGCCAAATATTAAGTTAAAATAGAGCCAGGCACCACAAAGTTGGAGAGAAGACTGCCATCCTCAGAACCTCTCACCTAAACCACTTGGAAAGATGATGCGCCAGGTAAAGCTTTCACCTGTGGTCCCAAAGTCCTTCTGGAATTTGATGAAACAGTAACGGAACTCACATATCAGCGAATATAGAGTAGGGTTCTCCCCAGGCCCTTTTTAACGGGCGCGCTGCCCGGCTGATTTTGGTGACCGCCCGGCTGAATACATGAGAAAATGAGCAACATTGCATAATATTTAAATTTTTTTAAATTTTTGTCCGTCCGGTTATTTTAGCTTACCACCCACCTGATAAAATTTTCTGGGGAGAATCTCTCAAAGTTTGCATTCATAATACAGTAGACACTGGCATACTTGCAGATTTAGCTGTCAGAAGGGAGCTATAATGGAAACATGGCATGTGATTCTCAAGACGGTCATCTGATGTACCCCTATGTTATTAGATCACAAGTCGTGTGTTTGTGGTCTCTTTGGCATGTTATTTAATCCAGCTGCAAAAGAGGATCACTCGTGGTTACTGGCATCAACTGTCAGAACGTGTGGATATGAACTTCAATACAGGATTGATGTCTGCCTTGTCTCCAGGGGAGAACACATGAAACACCTTAAAGTACGTGCAAAATTTGAGAGATTCTCTGGGTGTTTCTGCTATATCTGCCATAGTTACTTTCTATTGACTTCCTAAACATTGGAGGGACTTATGAATCGTCTTATATTTTCACATATTGCTATAGTGTATGAGAACGGTAAAAATAGTTATTAATCTCATGTATACCAATAATTAGTCTCCTTTCCACTTACCGGTAACTTGAAATTAGACCATAAAAATTTACTTTCTCCTGCCAAATAAACATAAGCCAAGAATGTAATAGTTTACCCCATCACTAGGAGAACATTTTTTGTGTGGCACTGTTCTGATTTATCATTTATTAATCCACCCACCTGATGAAATATGAGGGCCGGTCATAAAAATATTTCTCCAAATTATATCTTTAGAAATGAGTATGTTCATGAACAGTTGTTCTTGTTTAAAGAAACCCGCAGTATACTTCTGCACGTGCTGCCAAAAGATCAAAACCAAAATAGCACAGTCAGTTGATAAAATTGAAGTGCATTCTGTTATTCGTTTCCTGCATTCAAAGGGAAACGATGCAAAGGAGATTCACGATGAACTGGTTGCAATGTATGACGACAATGGTCCAGCATATGATGCAGTTCTAAAGTGGCGTCGACGTGCAGGGAATGGACGACAGTCCCTCAGTGAAGAACCAGGAGTTACGGCACAAGCAGAGGCACTGATGCTCGAACAACAAAGAATTCCATCAATGCTGTAGTGCAGAAGATTCAAATCGGCCATAGCACAGTGGAGTATTTGATCTCGAAAGTTGCTCACAATTATTGTGAGATATTTATCGATTTGATATCAAATGAAAAGCATTATAGGGTCGTAATTTTGTATTTACGATGTTAATCATACATAAAAACTTTAAAAAAAAAAGAATTTTTTTGTTTTATATTTAACATTATTCAGATTCGCCTTCAGCTAGATTGATTGACCTCTTCCATTGACGTTACTTCTGGTGTCACCGGGAGCAAGAGTTGTAACGTTCCCACTGGAGAAAGATTTACTTTTCTTCTGGGGCCTTTGTCTCGAAATGCTCAAAAAAAATCTGAATTTAACAGCAATCTATTTAAAACATCCCTATTAGACTCGTCTCGCGAAAACTTTCTTGAAAAATTCTGACTATACAAACACAAGTGTTTATTTCTGGTCTCAGCAGCCTCTTCTGTTAGTTGCCCAATAGGCAGTTTAGCATGGTCAATTACTGTGGCCCCATGTCTCATAATTTTGTGCATTGTCGGCATCATTGGGACAAATATATGTGCTACCCATACAATTCCACATAAAGTTTCGTGTTTATTCAGCAAAATGGCGGCTACATGCAGGGCATTTTTCTTCGAAAACCATATCAAGAATAACTAAATTTTTCTTGTACTGAGATGAACTCGACTTAACTTGTATACAAAAGCATCTTAGAATATGATTTTTACCAAGAAAGTAATCATATTTTTAATGTAAAACTTAAAGGGTGAGAAATGTCATCTTAACTGAAGTACATACCTTCCTCAGCAACATCCATAATGAATGTTATAAAATTTTACTGATCACAATCTTAAAAATAGATTTAAATATCACGTTTTATTAGGAGCACCGAGAACAAAGATGACCAATACACACAGTGACTGGGTTCCGACTGTTCTCGCAGTTGATAGAGTGGGAGGGGTGTTACCAAAATGGCTGCTTGTCATTTAACAGTTAAGGTCTAAGGATACATAGTTTGTAATAGACTTTAACAAAATTTGACGAATCGACTTTTGATCAGATTTGCTTTAGAAATACTCCACTGTGTATAGGTCAGTTTACAATATCCTTCATAACGATTTTCACATGTCAACGCACCAGCCCTTTCATCTCACGACACCATGACATATGCAGGAGACTTAGGGTATGAAATTCTACTTCATTCACCTCACAGCCAGTCATTTCTTCCTCTTTCACCACTTTAAGAAACCACTTTGCAGCAGACGTATCAAAGACGACGAGATGATGATTGAGGTGAACTCTTCCTCGAGAGCCAAAATGAAAAAAATGTTTCGGATAAAGGATATCCTTTGTCAAAGCAAAGAGTGAAAGTGAAACGTCAGCTTTTTTCAGGGTCTTACCATCCTTTTTTAATTTTCATTTTATTCCAGGGTTCTCGTGCCTCGTCCTTCTTTTCTTCTACATACATCATTCAAGGGCCAAAAAGAAGGCTTCTTCAAAGACTGTCTCCGCCAGCTCATCTATTGTTTGGAAAAATGTTGCCTTACATGGAGGAGAAATAGAGAAGGGACTAAGCTTATGACCAACTTTTGTTTCCATTGCATTATTTTTTTTTTTACCAATAATAAGAATTTTATGACCGACCCTTATATTATCGGAAAGTACAGAGTTTTATAAGGTGCAGAGACCCTACCCTTATAAAACTTTTATCATTTGACGTTAAATGCAAGCTTCTTTGTACATTTTTCCTCCACTATTTGCATGATAACTTGAAACAGGATTATCTTTTACAAATTCTGTTTTCGACAATGTGACCAAGAAGAGGTAGACTGGAAAACGAAGCGATGCTCATTTGTTGCAATACTGCGCATTTGGTTCGGAAAACTAAGTTAAACAAGAAAATAAAACAACCATGATCTATATGAATTAAGGTTGTTATAAGACTCTTACAGACTTGGGAACGTACAAACACTTACGAAAAAGTGAGAAAGGCGAATAATAAACTTGAAATAGTGACTAAAAAAATAATACTAAACAAGGATGAAAATAGTGACAAAAAGTGAGAGTACAGAATAAAATTTATTATTTCCTTTTTTCTTCCTTCTGCATTTGTCTTTTCATTAAAACTTAACCTATAGCATGATGATTTTATATGTGTTAACAATTTTTCTTGAATGTATGGAGCAATGGCATCTGTTAATAAGTAATGCATTTTTTGGCGTTTAATGAAAATGTTGAGTTATTGCCAAATTAATTTTGCAGCAGTTGCTTGATCCTTGAATTGTTTTAGTTTCACTATGTTGACTTGACGTTTCATTTTCTGGCAAGAATTGCTTGGAAGCTTTTCTTTCACTATTCATCACACAGGCAAAAATTTTACAGAATAATCCATGATCGTTGAGCTTGTGTCCCCAAGATGAAGCTTTATAAGAATTTGCATCATCTTTTGATAACCAATCATTTCGAAATTTACATTTTTCCATTTTTTCTCGTTATCTTCATATGGAGTCAGTTTTTAATTGTTTAATTTGGTAATGGATCCTTTTCACTAAGAAGGTGGGCATGGCACGCGCTTGCACGGCAGCTGCTTCTGGCGGGCAAAAAACTTCCGTTCGTCCACGTTTTCCATTGCTAGCGTACATTTCGGCGGACAATGTATCGCCTACAAGATTTAAAAAGGCTGAAAAAGATGATGTTATAAAAATTTATAATGAAGTAACTTCGTTGACTTCTTCTTGTAAGTTATGAAAGTCTGAAGCGATTGCAGAAATACTAAGTCACCAAAATCAGCAGGTTAACTATAATCGTGTGGAGATTGAACCCAGCAACGTTGGCTTACTGTTTGCCAACATTTTGTAAGTATTGATTTGCAAATCACAACTTGAATTTGCTACCGGACTTAATATTTCGAAAAATTTATGAATATTTTCAGGTGTTTCGACCAAGCAGTCAAACATATGAATGCTGGAGCTATTTCTGAGGCATGATAAGTTCATGTAACTATTTTTACTATCTTTTATTTTGAAAAAATTTTCTAATACATGCATTCATGTTTTAAGTTTCCAGAATATTTTATAATGAGAGCTAAATGGTTAGCTTCTCAAAAGAAAAAGCATTATCTGTGCGCATCAGAACTCAGTGGAAAGATGTTTGGGGGTAATTGTGAATGCCCCATAGGGTAAATGGCAATTAATAAGTTAGTCACTTTAAGTAATTAGTTATTTATTCGTGTAACTATATTTGAATTGATAATTTTAGAAATAACTAAATTTTGAATTTCATTTCGTTAGAAAAGAGGAAAATGCAGCCATATAAAATACAGGGGCTGAACAAAATAATATGAACACCTTTGATTTTAGATGTTTTGTCGAATGTATAGAAAAACAATATCTAGTTGATAATGATGTCCGGTTCAAAAATAAAAATTTGGAGAAAACCCCTTATCGTTTTGTTTATTTTTGTGAGCAACTGACATTCGACTCTTTCTACCAGAGATATCTTTCTGAATTTTCACGATATTTGCTTTGGCTTTTTTTAAGAGTAGCTCTATACATTTGGCTAATAAATTAGGCAAAAAACAGTTGGCAACGTTTGTGCAGTTAAACATTATTTAGTAAAAATGCTCACATTTCAACAAATTTTTATATTCTGATTGCAAAGTGTTGTCTCTCCTGTAGTTTTGTCAAGTTTCCTAAAAATGGCATTGCAATGAGTTGAACACCCTGCACGTTAAAAACAAGACTTATGAAAAAAAATCTATTCTTTTTAAAGAAACCTTTATATCTCCAAAAATATAAGTGCTATACTTATACAAATAAGCATAGATAAATTAAATATGCCTCTTAATCATATGCTACATTTACAATGCATTTCAAGCATTATTTTTTACAGGGTGATCCCAAACATTAATTTTTTTTGTTCAATTTGTTGCTGATCCCCTATTTGCCCTCTGATCATGGGGTAGCAGGCTCTTTACACGCCTGAAGTTTCAGTATAATTCGTCAAGTATTTTCCTAGATATTTGACAAAACGTCTCAAATCAAAGGTGTTCCTATTATTTTGTTCAACCCGTGTATGTGGCTGCATTTTCTCCTTTTCTAATGAAATGAAATTCAAAGTTTAGTTATTTCTTAACCGAATATTGTTCTAAAATTATCAATTCAAATATAGTTACACTAATAAATAACTACTTAAAGTGATAACTTATTAATTGCCACTTACTTTATAGGGCACTCACAAATACCCCCATATGTATTTCCACTGGGTTCTAACTTAGTTGTGCACAGATAATGCTTTTTCTTTTGATAAGCTAAACATTTAGCTCTCAATATAACATATTCTTGAAACTTAAAACACGAACACATTATTATGTTTTCAAAATAAAAGATAGTAAAAATATCTCCAGCCAATTTATGCCTCAGAAATATCTCCAACATTCATGTTTGACTGCTCGGTCGAAACACCTGAATTTATTACCATCATCCTGAAAATATTCATATAATTTTCGAAATGTTACGTCCGGTAGCAAATTCATGTTGTGTTCGGAAATGCATTACAAATCGATACTTACAAGATGCTGGCAAAGATTAAGCGCAATGTTGCTGGCATCAACCTCCACACGATTACAGTTAAGCTGCTCATTTTGGTGGCTTATTATTTCTGCAATCGCTTCAGACTTTCATAATTTACTAAAAGAGGTCAACAAAGTTACTTCATTATAAATTTTTATAACATCATCTTTTTTCAGCCTTTTAAATTTTGTAGGCGATACATTTTCTGCCGAAACGTGCGCTAGCAATGGAAAAAATGAACGAACGGAAGTTTTTTTGCCCGCCGGAAGCAGCTGCCGCGCAAGCGCGTGCCCCGCCTACCATCTTACTGAAAAGGGTCCATTATTTTACAGATTGCCTCGTTAGATGACTTTCGCCAACGCAAGCTTATTAAAAGCTTTTATTTAACTTGCAATGTTCGTTTGTTTAGGTCAAATCTTGTAATGAATGTTAAACCAACTTCCCGACAAGCTAGGGAGCTAAAACTTGACACACAGACAAGATCAATGACAATGTATGTTAAAGAAAAAACTTTTCAAATCGGTTAATTGGTTCCTGTTCTAATGTTACTAATTCATTACTAGGAATTGTCCAAATGCCACAACAAACAGTCGTTATGGCGAGAGTTAAATGTATTTATTGTTTGTTGCAAAATTAAGCTTTATATAGTTCACTAAATAAAACTTTATAAAAGCTTGATTTGAAAAAACCCTTTTCCTCTTATCTCATTTTATTTTTTAACCTAATAAATTCAAAGCAAGAACTACATTTTCACCTAAGACCTAGGACACAGAAGTTATAAGCCCCACTCCCAATGTAATCTTAAATAACCACGGGCTTTTGCTTACATCACAAAAATTAACTCTTCAATTGAAAATTAAATTTGTTAGCTAAAACAAGTGACTAAAAGTGACTTGTTCCGAGGCGTGCTCTTATACAAAATAGTTTGAAATAAAAAGGATTTTGGCAAGTTAGAAAATTTTATGAATGATTTTCATTGGATTCCCTAAATTAGATGAAATAAAATCTTTTTTAAAAATAATTTGGGCCTATAAAAATTATTTGTTTTTGCAATCAGATCAAATGAGATGAAGAAAATCGTAAAAGAAGCTTTTGATAACGAACTGTCATAAACAAAACACAACAGCAAAACATTGCCTAAAGAGATCCAGAAAGAAATTTAGCTGAATGCTTGACACATTGTTGTCGTTATCGAGTTTTATGACATTGACCTGGCGTGGACAGACTTTTCATCATTAGGCTATGATGTCACTCGTAAGCTCAGCATTGGGGGGTTGCCTAAAGTAATAGCCATTAGTTTCTGAACCAGAAATTATAAATTGCTGCTTTTTGATTTCAGTGAAATGCCATTTTAACAGTTATAAGCTTTGCTTCCATTCTTCCTCTTCCCCGATATGATCATCAAGGTCTTAGCTCGGCTGTATCAACTTTTCAGGCTTTTTCGTGAACTCTTAAGTCGATTGCACAGCGACTGTTAAGAATGCTAAGATAATGGCATGTCATATAACAATCGATTTGCCAAGAATGAGTCCACTGTTACTTTATCTTTTAAGCATTGGGCACATGCAAATGACAATCGTTTTGTTGCAGCTAATGCTTTATCTTGAAATGTTTGTGCAAATGCACCAATCAGAGAAATACCGAAGACGAACATTATGAGCTTATTTAAGGATTCAAATTATTTTCTTTCCAGGTTGCCTTTTTACCATATCGGGTGAATGGCCAGTATATCATGGAAGGTTTGGCGTCAAGCTTTTTATTTACGATGGGTGGATTGGGGTTTGTCGTTCTGGATCAAACTCACAATCCAAGCACTCCCAGATTGAATAGAATTTTGCTTATCTTCATGGGATTTGTTTGCATCCTGGTCTCTTTTTTTACTTGTTGGATATTTATGAGAATGAAGCTTCCGTAAGTTTTTAAAAAAGTAATGATTTAAGTGAGGATATAAACTTTTGGCTTTATTATTTCATTTTATTTTTTGTTTTTTAATGCTAGTGGCTATCTGCAAAGCTAAGAAGACAGAAAAAGATGTACCTGGAAATATGTTCTGTATTGAATTGCAATAAATATTTTTTGTTATTACCTTAAAATATATTTATTTAGAATATATACTAAAAAATACAAAACACAAATTATTGTTATGTAGCTGGCATATAATTGGGATCTAAATAATTATAATTTCCTGGCATGAAAGTTGCATAATCTCCATCCACATATGGCTTAAGAGAAACTCCAGCAACGGGCAGCAGGCGATGTGAACTCAAATGAGTAGTGGTTTCATGCATACTGTAAATATAAAAAAGGAAATTTACAAATAATGATTATTATTATTATAACAATCATTATGACTAAAAGCAACATTTAACACTCACCAATCGGCACAATCTTCACAGAAATCTACTGCCGATTCTGGTGGACAATCAGCACAATGCCAACGAGTACCCACAATAGGTTCACATTCACAATTGTCACACTTAAAAAAGGAAAGAAAAGTTAATTATCTGGGCTATTTTTAACAAGAAAACTAAAAATTTTCAATCTTTACGAATATTGTCCTTGAAAAATACTGTACATTACCTATCAGTCAACCTTGACACAAAGTGTTTTTACGGCATTATATCTTCAGATCCAACGATCAGATCTGAATGAAATTTACCGCGATGATTTTACTTTTAGGAGTCTTTGAAATGGGTCGGGTTCGAAATACCAACAATGAAAGAATTGACAATCATAATTGGGGGGAGGGAGGCTGTGGCCTGGTGGGCTTTCACTGAAACAACTTCAGAAGTTAAGCAACATCAGGCACGACTAGTCACTGGATGGATGACCATCCATAATTCACAATCTCCCAGCTACACCTTGTAAATGCCCAGATCATGGTAGCCTCCGATGATGATGTAACATTGAAACGTGTTAGGATAAATAATAAGAAAAAAACTTCAATATGTGTTGCCTATGTGATACTAGTCATGGATTTTCTTAATAAATTGAGGCAGCTTGTTCTACATATATATTGCTCTGTCTAAAATTATACAAATGAAATGAATGAAAACATCTTTTTTTAGGGAGAGCAAAAAAGTGCTTGTTCGGGCGATTCATCACAGGGCAATATGCCTGTTAAACAGCAACGAACAGAACGTGTTGCGTGGTCCTTCCTTTTATCGGGCACAGATAGAAAGAACCACTGAAACCCTCTTGGTCCCTACAGCCAGATTCCACTATCACAGCTGATGAGCAGCTGTTGTGACATGCATCAGGGCTACACAGATTATTGATGCCATATGCCATACTGTGAGTATGCTGCCAGGATGCCATGTTGTGAGTATTGTGTATTGCAAGGCCAAGGAAAATGAAGAATGATTAACCTCAACTAAAACTACAAAACTGAAATGAGCACTTACTTTAAACCCTGTATGTTGAGGTAAACCTGAAGACTGAAGTTTCTCTTTACGTATTTTCATTAATTTAAGAAGTTCTCTATATTCCTCGGTCATCTTTAATTCTGATGGAACGTCCTCTTCAAACTGAAATAAAAAAAAAATAAATATAAAAAAATTTTTTAGCATCTACAAATTCTATAATAAACCTTATTTGCTTCTGTTTTTTATTACTTACAGAAAACACGTCTGGTTTTTCATTGATGTTATCTCCGTCTAAGCTGCTGGTAGTTGATATGTTGCAAGAACTAATTGTATCATCATCATTTTCACCCATATAAACTGGAGGATCATAGGAGGCTAAAAAAGTTGAAGGTTGAAAAAGATAGCGGTTGTGGCGCTGGTGCCGATGGCCATGGCCCTATTTATAAAATTTTAATAATTTAAATTTAGTGAAAAAGGGGGTACACATGCAGTATAGTCATAATACACTCACATGCCAAAAGTAATGGGATAGCACCTAATAACGTGTGGGACCTCCTCTAACCCGGCGAAGTGCTACAGTGCGACGTAGCATTGATTCCACAAGTCAGTGGAAACCATCTGAAAACATTGCCAACCATTTCGACTGGAGAGCTTACCACAACTGCCCATTACGGAGCCACCACCAGCTTGCACAGTGCATGCTTGACAACTTGGGTCCATGGCCTCATGGGGTCTGTACCACAACCAAGCCCTACCATCAGCTCGCATCAGCTGGAATCGAGACTCATCAGACCAGTTCAACGTTTCCAGTAGTCAAGTGTCCAGTCGATGTGTTCATGGGCCCAGGAGAGACGTTGCTGACGATGTCTTGTTGTTAGCATGGGCACCCTCGTGGGTCGTCTGCTTCCATATCCCATGGATACCAGATTTCGTTGCACAGTTCGCATCGCTACAGCTCTTAAATCATGTCCATGGTTAAAATCTGATGTCATCTGGTTGAAATTTTAGGAGGTCAATCTACAACATTAGTATACCTTGTGTGTACAACGATTTGACTCAATGGCTATTCATTATGGAGAAAAAAAATAAAATACTTTACCTTTATTATTGTAGTGCCAAATAAGCCAAATAGGAAGAAAGGTATACAACTTAACAGCGGTAGCACAATGGTTAACATTAGGTTCAGTGGATATACTGAGCTGGGTTCTATTCCTGTAGTATTGAAATTTCTTTTCATTTTTTTTTTTCCGCCATTATTATTTGTTTTCACTTTGTATATTAACATTCACATACATAAGCAACGTCACAGGTCAAAAAAAATGCAAAATGCAGTGTACAATATTTTCACGGACGATCATTGCTGTGGTGTGTGAAATAAAAAAGAAACTATAAAGATCTCTTTGCACTATCGACGGTCTATGCGCGCAATCGTCACCACCAAATCATGGATCACCAATGACCATCCGTGAAAATTTTGCTTATGTATGTGAATGTCATTATGTTATTATGCATATTGACTGTCGTGCTCCACATACCAGGCTACATTCGAACTCTGATAGCTCTCGTCGTATAGCCATTGTCACACTGAACACCTCACCCTTTACTCATTTGCATATTTATACTGTTTGCACTGCCACTTGAAAAATGGTCCACTGCTATCCCATAACTTTTGGCATGTGAGTGTATTAATTAATTATTATTTGATTTGAAAAATTATATGAACATATTGGGTCATACAAAAAGTTTCAGGATAATTCGTCAAGTATTTTTGTAGATGTTGGACAAAACGTTTAAAATCGAAAGTGTCAAATTACTTTTTGGTAGATAGTGTAGATGGTTTTAACTGTAAATTTAACGTAATAAACACAGCTATAGATTCCATAAAGGAAAAAAATGTGTGGTTCGATCATTAATTATTCTGTCTATAACATTCTGGAAATAGAGAGCCAACACATGCATTTTGACCAAGTTTCTCATTATTATTTCCAAAAAGGAACAGAACCTGTGCAGGCTTGTGAAAAATTACATAAAGTATACGGTGACGAATCCAATTTTTAATGTTAAGATAATGTATACAGTGACAAAATGTCATCAATTCAGTGGTCTGCTGTCAACAGATCGCAAAATTGAACCAAGCAGTAGCAGAAAAGTGACCAGAATTGAAAAAAAATTGGAAAGGAGTGGTCTTCCATCACAACAATTCACAACCATATGGAAGTTTGATGACACAAGGAAATGTTGGAGTTGGTTGGGATGTGTTGCCTCGCACGTCATACAACTTCCATATTGTTTAGATGCTTGCAAAACTCCTTGAGTGGAAAAATGTCTGCATAACATGACAATAAAAAGACATGTTGTTCAGTTCATGACTAATACAGAAAGTTTTTTGCAAATGGGATCATGAAACTTCGTTGCTCAGACAATAAATAAATAACATCGCGGATGGATGAAATTTCATCCATCCCTGATAACATATATTACAGAAATCTGCTGTAATATTTACTCATTAAACATCAACTCCTATCAAATTTTCTTTTATGCTATAAACATTTCTCAAGTCTGTTTCTATATTCTTATTAGTGGATAAATTTTAAACTTTCTACTAAAACAATTTTGTGTTTTACAAAGAATTTGGGTAAATAAACTTGTGTTTTTATCTAAAGAATGTAAATGGTTACCCTTTTCACATAGTTGCTGATATTGGGAGTTCTTCCAGGAACTGGCAAACCTGCTTTAGTTAATTTGATAAAATATTTTTGAACACGACTTGCCACCTGAAATCAAAAATAGAAGTTTCTTTAAAAAATTAGATTTGCAAGTTTTTAAAACTTTTACTATTATAATGGACAGACTTGTTGTCGTGTTCTGTTGCCTAGGGCCTGAGCAATTTTTTCCCATCTTCTCGATTCGATTTCTTCAGGAGGAAATTTCACAAGAAGTTCTTCCAGCCGTTTCTGTTCTTCAGTTGTCCAGTACTGATTGTAAGTTTGAGATCTGCCTTCGATCTGCGTGTTACTGGACTGATTGGAAGGTCGGAGAGGTACATTCAAAGGCGACTCGGGAAAATCTAAACAATTTTTGAAAGAAAAAAAAAGGGGCCTATTGTAAACATTATTAATATTCCATTCTATTTGAAAAATACCATATTTTCGCGAACATACCCGCACTCTTGTATCCTTCGCACCCCCTTCTTCAGGATATAAGAAAAACGTATAACCCACGAGGTATATTCACGAAAAAACGGTAGTGGTTTTCACTACCTATAAAACATTTTTAACCGTTTCAATTCTTACACTTTAAGATATTTACACAGAGTGTTTACGAAAAATTGCTGCAGTTTAGTGAATTTCTTGCAGTGAGAAGTTTGAATAAGTAAAAGAAGCATCTCTTTAACCTTTGTTGTAATCATCCACCACTTCAAAATTCAAAAATCAAGACCAGTTTTTCTTTATGGAAGAAACTGGCAGGATAAAGTTACTGGGCATGCTTGAAAATTGGCTCATGTCATAGCTGCAGACCGACACAATAGCATCCTGTGCAAGTGTAATGCTCTACCACAGTGTAAATGTAATGATCTGCTTGTGTTTGTTATGGTTGGTCTTTCGTCCCCTGATTGTGGTTGGTAGACCAACGAATAATCAATGCTCTCTGGACATACTGAGCAATTATACATTTTCTACGCTGTGATAGCAATTTGGTGAAGGGCCATTTACTTATTAGCATGTGTAATGCTTTCGCCATGAAGCTCGAATTGTTTACTTCCTGGTTTGAAAGCAGGAACATATAAGTAGCAGGCTGGCCAGGTTAAGCTCAACTCAACACTGCATCTGATGAATTTGAATGTCAAGTGTGAGCATGTGAAAAGAATCAAGAAACATGTCAAGAAATGATTGAGGCTTTGAAGGAGAAGTGGATGAACATACCGGCACCCTACTATCAAAGATTGGTGGAGAGTATGCTACGATGTTTACAGAATATGCAAATAATTTTTATAATAACTTTTTAATATTAATAATACTTTTTGCGGTTCTTGCAATACCGTTGCATAATAACCCACGATTTGATCTTTTTTGGTGTCTCTATGAAGAAATTTTGCACAGAAATGGCAGAGTACCCTTACTGCCTTATCCCGTACTTTAACAGACATCAGTTTATGCACATTTTCAGATGACTGTGTTGCACACTGAAAATTTGTAAGCCGATAGTTAATCTGGCATCTTACCGTAATTTAAATTACAGTTCCACGGTAATTTAAAAATTATAGGAAAAAAGTAAGAATGGAAAGGGGGGGGTGTATTAAAAATCATTTATCAGTAAATTGTATTACAGTAAAACGTGTCAGAAACCAAGCATAAGTGGTCGTTAAGCTCAGGTGGTCATTAACACAAGTTTCACTGCATTTAGAAATTAGGGAAGGGAACTTTTCAGAGCTAAACTCTGTCTCACTATATGATAAAGCTGCAAGGCCGTGTGGGAAAGCACGTCACTACTTTTTCACCTCCGCCTTGCAAGGTAGTCTCCGACTGCATACTCGTAGTGCTCAAAAACATGAAGCACTGTTTCAGTTTCATTTTAGCCACTATGGTTTCAGTTTCTTTTTTTATTGGCTGCGTGTTGATCTGAATGAGAAGACAATTGGTAACGTGGCTTTCCCATACTGCCTTGCAGCTTTTTTCATATAGTGAGGCAGACTTTAAAAGGATCAAGAAGCATTTACCATTTTGCTTCGTTGGTTCAGCAATTTGCCTTCGTGTAATAATACGTCTGTTATTCAAAGCATTTGGATTAAATGATATGACATATCGGTCCCAGTCGACAGAAGGCAAATTATGAATTTTCTGATTAATGGGTAAATTAAGATCTTCTTTACGTTGCAATTTTTCTACAAATGCAATTGGATCACTTAAGGCTTCTGCTTGAGCATCATATAACCGTTGTAAATCCTAAAAGGAAATTTTAAATGTTAAGAAGTATATTTAATAGAATAGAAAGAGGGTTTATTTTGTGTTTTTTTTTCTCTTAAATACAAAAACAGTAAATATTTTGAATGTCAATACATTTAACCAAATACAAAATTCATTTTAAAACTTATTTAAACTTAAAGAAATGCCAACAACCTATAAAAAAAAATCAAGCAAACTTAAACTGTTGCCTTTGCTTTAGAATATACTGAATAATATTTTAGGGCCGCAGGGACAGCAACCTTATGGAGGATCTCCAGTGCTCGCAATCTTCCGCCATCAAGCACCTGTCCTCAAGGGTAATACCCAAGCGACTCAAACCCAAATTCTCCATGTACTCATACCACCTGATTCTAGGCTGACCCCTTGATCTCTTACCCACTAGCTTGGAAAATAGCAACTGCCTAGGAAAACCAGTTTGCAGCATCCATATCGAGTAGCCATACAAATGCAACTGAGATCTCTCAATGCGGAGAAGTAGCGGCTCAATCCAAAAGACTCCCTTATTGTGCTGCTATAAACTCAATCTAGCAGGGTAACACCTGCCACACCTCTCAGAATCTCATTTTGGCTGCTTGTACTTGCGATCGCACTCTTTCGGTCATTACCCAAGACACATGACCATAGGTGAGAATGGGGACAAAGAAGATTTGAAAACGGTGAGCTTGGCTTTGTTTCCCAGCTCACATTTTGTTATCACAGATCACCACAATTCGCATCTGACACAGCTTGCTGCATCCAATTCTCTATTCTGCCGCCCATCAGTCGTAAATGCAGTCCTGAGATACTTCTCCACCTGTCTCAATGGGCTCTCCTAACACGGAGAGCACACTGAGTAGGCTGTCTTGATAGGACCAGAACACCGATTTTCATCCCAGCTTCTTCACGCTCGGCTGCAAACCGATCTAGTGTATGCTGAAGGTTGGTGTGAGAAGACCCAAGGAGGACAAGGTTGTCAGCAAAGAGCAACCTCTCCACCAAGCAGTCGCCCACAAAAACGCATTCATCACCTTGGCTGCCCCTGTCTATCCAGTTCATAAAGATAGTGAACAAGAGGGGCGACAGTACGCACCCTTGGCGGAATCCAACACCCACGGTGAATGGTCTTGATTTAATATTATTTATCCGGATGAACATCTCAGAGCTCTCATACAGAGACACGATAGCAACCAGTAACTGCCCATCCACTCTGTACTCTTGCAACACCTCCCAGAGCTTCTCACGAGGAACTCCGTCACATGCTTTTTTTGAGATCCACAAAGCAAGCATGGACATCTTTTGCATACTCCCAGACTTTCTCAAAGATTTTCCTTAGAGCGCCTTTGAGTGGAGAATAGTCACCCCCAGATATAATGAACGAAATTTTAGGTCCCATCCAGTTTCTTATAAGTATAATGCTTTTTATACTGCCAAATCATCAATGAAAATAGGATACAATAAACTTTATTGAAGTATCTGACTGAATTTTTCTTGGGATTATAGAAAAACTGAATGTGTTGAGTTGACTGAGTGACAAAACGAATCGGGGATGAAATGAATGTGACGAACGGAATATATCGAATTGACCAAGTGACAAAATGGTCTTGGGACGAAGTGAATATGACCAAAAGTGACTATGACGAAATGAAATCTGACAACTAGGAACCCTTTTTAATAATTGAAAAATGGAGAGGGTGAGCCAATGACCATGTGGTTATTGGGGGGGGGGGGGTATAGATTTTCTACACTGTAGCCACTGAGAGGGTAAAAAAAAGTGCTATTTTTTGGCCACGTGGTTTATGGATCGATTATTATTATGGTAGCCAATTATTATTTCATTATTATTTATTCCCCCTCCTTTGTGCAGTCACCATACAAGTTGAAATTCCGTAAATTTTTGAAATGGTAAAGTATGAATAATCGGAAGACGTTTAAAAGAGAAACAGGAACAAGCAAAGTTACAGAGGGTAGATTATGTTAAGAATGAATGATTTTGTGGTTCCATATCTTCAGCTGAAGCCATCATGCCAACGTCAATCGTGTTCTATCTGATGGCCACAGTTCCGAACTATAACCATAAATCTGAGTTTCCATTCCGAGAGGCTCCGTCGAAGAGAACTCTGGCCGATTCCAGATCATACCTCCTTACAGGGTTTCCACAATCCCTGTACTGTGCATGGTCATCTATAACCCCGTTGCAAAAGTTTAGCATGTTATTAAATTTGATCCACTTTGATGGAAAATGACAGTTAATATATTGTTATTTACAACATTAATTAAAAGGATGGTAAATAAAAAGTTCAGATTTAAGTGTTCACAAAGAAAGTGCGGTAATTCGTTACGAGAAATTGCCCAGTGTCTAAATAGATCTGAATCGGCTGTCTCAAGATGCTTAATGAGGATTAGTGAAAACAATGGAAAAATTACCACTGCCCAAAAACATTCCAGAAGACCCAGAAGTATATCAAAACGGGTCTATGCAGAACTGTGCATCAATCCAGATTTTCTTCTGCAAATAGTAACGCAAAGGAATGGTGAGAAGAAATAGGATAAAAGTATCAAAAGCAACGAAATTAAGAAGATTACACAAATTGGGCTATGCAGCAAGCGTCCCAAAAGTGAAACCACATTTAACAAAGAAACAATGCAAGATATGCGTAGACAGGGCGCCATAAGACTGGGAAAAAATAATATAGAGTGATGAATCTTCGTTTTCCCTAACCTTTAAAGATGGAGAAATGCGAGTTTACAGAAAAACACCTAAAGATTTTGAACCGGAATGTACAAAACGTTCAGTTAAATTCCTTACAAAAGTGAATGCATGTCTTCAAAAGGTTTGGGCAACCTATGCATTTTGAAATCTAATGTTAATGCTGATGTCTACATTGATATGATGGAAACATTTTTAATGTCAAGCATAGACAATTCGTTTGGTGATTGTAACGACTTTATTTTTCAGCAAGATAATGCTTCATCACATGGCAAAGAAATCAAAGATGTGGCTTGCGGAAAAATACATCCAACTTCTTGATTGGCCACCCAATTCCCCAGATCTTAACCCAATTGAGAACATTTGGTGTAAAATGAAATCGGCTATGCATAAAGAAAAGCTTAACAGAATAAAGTATGTTGACTTTTTAAACTTTTGCAACGAGGCTGTACTTCCCAATGCCCTTTTCAAGAGCTCAAACCTGCAGAAATATAGCAGCGATGCATCGGGGGATTTAACTGGGATTCCGTGAAAGGAATTGCATGAATTATCGTTTTCTCTTCGAGCATGATAAGTAGGTAGTCGTTGATGCCGAGGTATGACTGGACGCCTTCTGAACACAATTTAAAACTTTTTAAACAGAAACTCTTAATGGATTATTTTATGGACAGTTGCCTAAGACATCCCTACGAATTTTGCAACTGACCGTTGAACGTTTGAAGTACACTTGGGAACCATCTTTTACCTAGAGGTTCCGGGTTAGTCCAGTGACAACGGAATTTCGGATTTTTGTTTCTCATTAAACAAATTACTCACACCACCTTTTGGAAATAATCAATCCACGTGTTTATAATTGCAGAATATAAGTACTTGGTGTCGGAAAGAGATGTAGAAGGTGTATAGAAAAAGTATCGGACCTTTATTTTTCCTGCCTAAACGAATTAACCGCGAGATGTTTTCTCCTTTTCTCCTTTGGCAACGAGATGTATGTGACCTTCATCCACATACGTACGCAGAGCTCGTGAGTTGTTGCCTGTCATCGTGAGAGTGAGTGAGCGTAGTACACGCCTGTTGGTTTTTTGATTCTCTCGAAAGGCCAAACATCAACAAAGAGTACTATCTAACGATTCTTCGTCCCTTCGTGATGCTGTACGACAGAAGCGACCCAACCTTTGGACAACAAGAACTTGTTCGCTCCATCATGACAACGCACTCACCCATTCATCACATCCGATTCGGAATTTCCTGACTAAATACAACATTCCTTTGGTCCGTCAGCCTCTTTACTCCCCTGACATGGCTCCATGCGACTTTTGGCTGTTCCTCAAGCTCAAAACGCCACTGAAAAAACTCAATTTCAGTCACCAGAAGACATTATGCAGAAGACGACGGCAGAGCTGTCCGTCATTCCCAAACAGGCCTTCCAAAGATGCTTCCAACTATGGCGGGAGCAGTGGAAAAGTGTGTTCATATTTGAAGCGGATTAATGTTTAAATCCTACAAGTGAATAACCTTAGTTTTCCCAGCCAAACGTCCGATACTGTTTATACACACCTCATATGTATCCTTCCCAATACCTGTCAATTTTTGCCCTCATTTTCCGATCACGTGACTGACACTTTATCGCAACACACCTGCGATCGATCTAATGGGAACTGGTTTGCTGCTAGCCACATGATCGGATATTTTGCATGTTCACTCTTAACGTAATCTACCCTCCGTACTGCTTTATATGGATGTTGCATTTACTTTGTTGTTATCCAAATGGTTTAATGTTCACTATCTACACATTGTACGATGACCGATCATGTGACCAAGGTCAGTGAAAATGTTACTAATTTAACCACCACTGTTTAGCCATCTACTGTGACTAAATAGAAAAGGGGGTCATTATCAGTACGTTAGAGGGGGGGGGGGCTGGGGGGCCCCCCCCCCCAGTCTTTAAAAATAAAATTTATTTACCTTGGTCACATGATCAGTCATCGCGCGTTGTGCAGATAGTGAACATTAACTCTAAATGTGTTAATATCTCTACATTAATGTGGTTAACATAACTAAAACTTTCTCTAATACTTTAATGGCTCGTGTTCTTTGGGATTCCAGTATAGCAATCGATTTCAGCAATGCCAGGTAATCTGCATTTCCTCTTAAAGCTAAATGATCACTTTCAAAGTAATATTCCCCAATTTCTTTGTCAACGCTGGACTGTTTCTTAAGACTTTGCCCAAGCGTTAATGGAAATTCCTTATCTTGAGACCCTTTCAATCGTATGGAACTCGAACGGTGATCCGCGGCGGCCGGCACATCTTCTGATTTGACGGCCGAAGTCAAGTTCACTCGAGGCAGCGGGTGGGCCGTCGAGGATGCACCTTGAGTCTGCTGCGGAAAAGAGGTGCTTGCCACACAATCCTCCTTAATGCTGCCGCCAGTCTGTTGTTGCTTTAATGCTTTTGATTCGCATACATCAAGGTTTCCAACTTCGTTTTCTGGACTATTTTTAATTGGCGACGAAGGGAAATCTTTCTTAGATAAACAGCTATAATCGTGTTCCTCCATCGCAATAAATCGCACTGTCGTTAACCTATTTATCGAGAATCATCGAACCATTGTCGTTATGATGACGGTTTATAAAGTTCTGCAATGGTTTTTGATCTCTATAAAACATTAAAAGTTGATGTGCAAGTTTTGCGTAGCTTTACGGTCCAACATATGATTTTCAAGCATCTGTTCGGTCTCCGAAGACCGAAGAAGCGAAGTTGTTATTAAATTGTGATACGAATGATTAAAAACGAAATTTATATAAAGTAAACGCGCGTTTTAAAGACATAGAGCCCATTTTTTTAAAATTAATTAACGGTATTACATATTCATTTATATCAAGCTATAAATATTAATCTCTTCCAGAAAGCACAGCTTCTAAAAAAATCATTTGATAACGCAGTTTTTAAATTCCGTTTCTGAACTCGTATGTTTACAGTAATGGCTACTTCGGAGGATGTTGTTATATTGAATGATGACAATTTTTGTATTTCTGAAGCTGAAAAGGACTCTTCTAAGGAGAGGAGTGACGTTTGGCTTAATGAGACTTCAGGTAATGTTTTAGACTCATTACTCGTGTGTCCTCTTATTTATAATTGCAATATGTTCAATTGATCTTCCGTTGCTAATGGTGCTCGAAGTGGGCAGACGATACTGTGCAAATCTTTCAACTTCCACAAGTTTCTTTGATTTTAAAGCATTAAAAGTTTTACAGTTGTGTATAAAAATAGCGATGAAGGAGCTATCATCCAAGCTTATCATATTTTTCATTCATTATAACAAGTTTTGATGTAGCTCTATGAATAAATCGCGAGCGTTCAGGTCTGTGACAAAATGTCAAATGAAAATCTAACAATTAATCTATCTCATTTTCCCTCGAGCTAGCTGTTTATGCCAAACATTGTTTAGAGTTTAGAATGCAGACGATTCTTACACAATTCATGGCAGCATTGTTGTCAAGGACCTAACAATCAATTATAACACGATCTTTGATAAATATTTACCTAAGATCAAAGGAATAACGTTACCTTTAATTCTAGATTTAAATATAGCACATCAATCATGCATTTAAATGCCAGCTAACCAGCTCTTAAAATACACAAAACCCACGTGCATAAAAGGTTATCTTAGGCCGAGGTCAATCCCCAAAGTATTAAATGCTAGAGCTAAAATTAATATATTTGCGGACGACATTGAGGTTTGGAATGAAGAAGCTAGCATGCCCCTTGTCAAAAGAGAACTGCAGAACTCTTGTATCCAAATCTTAAACTGGGGAAGTGAAAAAAACCCACCTTACCTTCTTACCGGAAAGGTCTGTTGTTATGTGCTTCGCCCCTAATAACTCATTCACTTCTCCAATGCCCATCAAAATGGAGGATAACAATATGGCCTACAGACGAATACATAAGTTCCTGGGGATAACGATGGATCAGAAACTTACCTGGAGACCCCTAGTCAAATTTATAGTACGAAAATTGGACGCTTTCCTTGACAATTTAAATAGAATCTCCTGAAGTAAGTGGGGACCATCCTGGAAGAATCCCATATTAATCAATAACATGATCTTAAAAGGGGTAATTGACTTTTATTGTTGTTCCTCCTGTTATGTCTAGCATCATCAACTTGTTAAAGAAAGAACAATCCTAAGGATTGGTTTAGGGGCAACTCCAACATCCCCTAAAGTCTAGAGCTGTTAGACCTCATGCCTATCCCCATAAATATAACCCTAAATCATACGATCAGTAAAACCCCTATGCCTAACATTATCTTGATGGAATGGAGGAAAAGGTACAATTACCCAATAACGCTAGCCATGTGTTAAAACGAATCATTCGGGAAGAATTCCCAAATCACCGACGCTTCTTTTGACAATAAATTGTTTATGGCGGGCATAGGAATTTATAGTGCGGATCTGTTTATTGACTTATAGTTTGGAATACAGCCTGTAGCCAGTGCGACAGCTGTTAAACGTATACAATCTATAAGGCCGTAATAGTGCTACAACATCAACCCACCTAACAAGTTCACCACATTTTAAACTGCTGTCCTCTATGGCCGTTTTCAGGACTGGTCATCTAAGGCTTGTGGTCGATCACTGCGGGGTTCATCAGAAATGGCAAATTCTCCCGACCTGAATTTCTGGAACCAATGCCTTACAGTGTGTTCATTCACAGCATTATCCCCAAACGCCAGACACATTCAGCGACTCGATGCTGCTGCTGACAAGCTCACCTTGAAGTCATAAATCAAACAACACCTAACCATCTCCTTCGATACCTCCGTTTGTCTTCACTTCTGCACAAGATGTGATTGATGTGAATGCCCAACACTCCTGTATTTATACGGGCTAACTTTCCTGCTCCCCCATGATGGATTTTGGACCACATTGTACACTCATTTGCATGTCTTCTATCACTTCCTATTATGGCAACATAAAAACTGAACGAACTTTTGTGGTTACCTGAGGTGTCTAATGTTACTCCATTCTAAAAATTTAGTTTGAGTAATTTTAAGGAGACAGTTTTTAATTTGATAATTTCTTATGAAATGTACAGTGTTGACATGATAATGAATTTCTTTTTTATTTTTGAAACTGTTATGACCTGGTCATTCTAAAGTTTCTTTGTAACTGTAAATCTTGATCATTAATTTTAAACATTATATTTGTGACAGTGATAAACAAGACAGTTGCAGTAATAACATTGGATGACGATGAAGTCGATGGCTCGAAGATTGAGGATCAAGACCAAATTTCAAAATCATTCCATGAAGATACTTCAAATATTTTGGTAATTAAAATTGAATAAATCTTCCTGTTTGATGAATATTCACAAAGATTTGTCAATTGTAATACATGTATGGTACTCACTATCTTTAAAGTTTTATAAAATGTTTTATATGCATAGAAAGCTGTTTTGCAGATTAAGGGCTCTAATTGAATACGAGCTGTAATTGCAAGGGAGCCCATTCTGCCCTTTCAAGAGACTGTCCTATTTGGCGGAAGGAAAAGAAAATCCAAGAGGTTCGTGTCCTTGGGGGTTTGTCTTTTCCGGTATGTTCACTGTATCTACCTCTGGATCAGCATACGGATGAAAAATCTTTGTCATCTCTGCTGTGTGAACTTCCAAGCCTCTTCCTAATTCTGGGTGATTTTAACGTCCACAGTCCCATTTGGAGGTCTATAAAGCTCTCTGCTTAAAGAGGATATATGATAGAGAAAGTTTTGAATTCTTTTAACATCAATTTGTTAAACGATGGCTCGATTCGATACCTTCAAAAGGACAATGCCCTAGGTATCGATACATTTTGGTATCGGTAGAAATACCCGATACCAATTCTTGAAAGTATCGATATATCGAGTACTTAGGAAAAACACTACTCTGACCTCTATAGTAATTTTACCAAATTTAAGTTATTACATTTCATTGTGCCATAGCTAACAACAGGGTTCTCCCCAGGCCCTTTTGAACAGGCGTGCCCCCCGGCTGAATATGTGAAAAACTGCACACCCACTGCATAATATTTTATTTGTTTTCCTTCCACCCACCTGATAAAATTTTCTGGGGAGAACAATGAATTATATTAGACTTTAACCCCCCCCCCCTCGGATTTTTTTTTTCTTTGTTAGTAGTTTTAAGGAACGTGTTTCAATATTTCTGTATAAAAAATGCCATTACAATAAAATAAATTCTAAAGGTTGATTTTCTTGTTTTGTTTTATGAGAATTGTTTGGTAAGTTTGGTAAATTTCTACGAGTCGTTGTAAAAATTGGTTTATTCACATAGGTCTGGCATGTGTCACTCTTCAAACTATAGGTGTGTTTCGATAGACTCACGTAACTAACACGAGAGCTGTCCAATGAACTAAAGTGAAAATCACAACGATCGTGCTATCGAAATGCTACGGGAGGTAAACTTTGTTCAGGCACTGTTTCATTTTTAGTTTTTGTGCTTTCTTTAGGTGCAGTTTCAGAGATTTCTTGTTTATAATTGTTTCTTTCTTGTTTGATTTCAACATTAACTGTAATTTTTTGTTGAACGTTGTTAAAGCATGACCACTCTACCCCAGCTACCATCTACCCATACAAAATCTCGATGGCTGTCGCCATCTTTAAATGAGCAGGAAAGCTTTTCACGAAGCTGTACAACCTCAAAAGCTACGACTGTTGTGTAAGGCTTGGGATTGCCTCGTGAGGTTCTCAGCTCTTTCAAAATGAGTGAAACCACCTCATGAAATCTACCGAAATGATTCAGAGACACAAGGTCAGTGAGTCTATCGAAACACACCCTAATTTGTTCCACATTTCAGTCAGAATACAAAACCTCATGTGGTTCACATGTTACGATTATCACAAAAAAAAAATGTTTCAATAGAAACACACATTCACAGTGGGGCATGAGTTTTTGTAATCCTCTTCATAAAAAGTTGCCACCTGTGATGTCAACCACATAGTGATAGCTTCTTTTACCTTATTATAGTTGTTGAACTTCTGGACGCCAAGGAACAACTTCAGGTGCAAAAAGAGATGGAACGTCACTAGGCGCCAGAAGCTTAACAACAACGATGACAGTGTAAAAGAAGCTGTCACTAAGTGGTTGACATCACAGGTGGCAACTTTTTACGAAGAGGATTACAATCCAAATGGGATGAATTCGCCTTCCCACACTACCGCCCAACATGCACCAATTACGGGACGCTCTGATGTCAGCCTGGACTGCTATTCCTCCGCAACGGTTACAACACCTTGTTGAATCCATGCCAGCACGTATTCAGGCATTCTTGCCGCTAAAGGAGGCGTAACACGCTATTAGCGGGGTGTCTCTAATAAATTGGTCGTTCAGTGTATATTTATGAATTGATTTTCCTTTTTTTCTTTCCATAAAAGACTGAAGATGACGTCACGCCCCTCATTGCAAATGCTTTCACACTCCGAAAAAGTGAACGTGTTAGGAAAAGCAGGAAAGAATTTGTCGAAGAACAGTCTTTGGTAATGTTTACTAAGAAGAAAAAAAGCAAGCACAAATTCCGTACCGATGAGAAAAATAACTCCAATAGAGTATCGAGTCTGCCATTTTGTTGTGATAAGTAAGTTATCTGCAAGTTTTTTCCCTGTTAAAACCGAAATTTTTTTTGAAATTATAAAAAATAAAATTTGCGTTACTTAAATGTATCCAACAGGTGCAAATCGCCATATGTTGTGAATCCTTACAGAAAGTCGGCTAAAAAGGCAAAGAAAAAGCCTTGTCCCAGGTATCAGATGGACCCTATAACCAAGCAAATGCTTACACTCTGTAATGCTTGTGGACTATCATTAAACAATCATCGCAAGCAAAAGAAAAAACATTCAGAATCTCTCCCGACGGCTGAAGATAAAGAAACGTACTTGAAAGAAGGTGAAAAATATGGTGCTCTGTTAGCTGAGGCTTTAAATAATCCGGATGCAAGACGACTTTACTGCCCGCAATTCAAAACTAAGGGCTGTGGTTGTCTTCAGCGTTTCATAAGTGGTGATGATCATGATGGCAAGTGCTTTTCAATTCTTTTTATTAAAATTTTTTTTTTTTTTTTTTAGTTCTTATTTGTAGATATAATTTTTGAATGACTAAGCAGAAGTTGGGATCATTTTTTTAAATGATGAAAGGGGGGTGACTTCATAATATACCCAAAAGTCGATGACTTCTTTTAATGATAGTTCCTTATGGTTTAAACAGTTTCATTTGTTATTTTACAATTCTTTCCAAATATTAACAATAAAACAGTGGAACGGACATAAAGTGTGGATCCTAATAACGTTTCGTTGAACAAAGAAGATCGTGGCTGTACGGAGATGGAAAATCGACCTTCGCCAACCATCTCCAAAAGAACAAACACCGGATCAGTTGATTGAATCAAGACTATCATTAACATTGAATAAGACCCCAAGAAGATTCATTCTAGAAGCTTTAGAAATAGGAAATCACTACGAAGAAATGAACCTGAAAGTTATCACAGTCGAACCTCAATATCTCGAATTTCACGAAATAGGAAAAATTTTGAGAAAAAGTTTTTTAGATAACGAGGCTATTAAAGGTTCTGTAAGAATACGGAGATAAAATGTCACATGTATAAGTTATGCCACCTACAAATGGAGCCACTAGCATGTCAAACTGTGCATGCTCGATCATCCCGACACAACTGAGACTTGTCAACGAGATCAAAAGTTTTTAGTACTCATATGTGAGCACATGTTAAGATGTTGACTGCGTAACTCTGAAACTACTCGTTGGAATTCAATCAAATTTTAACCGTATACACAATTCTATGTATCCTATTATTCCCCAAACTTCATTATGCTATGTGTTATAAAAGGTGGTGCAAATAAAAGTAGCCTCGCATGAATTGAAAATATATTTATGCGAGCCTACTTTTATTTGCACCACTCTGTAGAACCTGAGTTATTAACTTGTTGATCTTACTGGCGGCATTTTTATTTCGGTTATCGTTCAAATTTGAACCCATGTTCATATGAACTTTTTTGTTTAGAATCATCCATACTACCTTCTCTAAAAGTTTGTGACAGGGTTTCAGCGCTGATAATGCTTGTCCTTTGACATGATTGGTGGATCACTTTTTCTACTGCACGATAACTCGAAGGGGCACTAAAAGTTGTTAGCTAGGAACGCTGCATGCGTTCAACCAAATTTGTTTTACTTTCTCCAGATACTTCAATCTATCACATGGTTGCATGCAAGATTTGAGGGACCCACATTGCATTGCTTTTGTGTGGCACAATTCTAAAGTTCGTGCACTGATCGGTAGACATAAATCACAATGGAGCTGAATTAGCAGGCATGGCATGCTATGAATTTCTATGATTTATTCCAAAGGCTTAGAAATGTTTGAAACTTTACAACATCGAGTTCTTGGCAGAGTTTTGAGTAAAGCCACACTTTCATCCTAGTATCACGAGTTTAAGAGGGGGAAGTGATCACTTGAAGAAGAACCGCCAGCCAATGCAGTTAAGACCGTAAAACATTGTGGTGTATCGGATATGATCGTGAATAACCTATTCCCGGTTTGAGGCAAGCCTGGGCATCAGGTCATCAGTGGTTAAAACAATCTTGAATGAACACCTGCAACTTGGGAAGATTTCATGATGGATGCCTCGTTTTGTTGATCCAGGAGCAGAAAGCAGACCAAGTGCAGTGGTGCCAGAAATGATCGAAAAGTTCAACAATGAGGCATCAAAATGTGACAATGACGTCTGCAAAGGTGACGAAACCTGGATCTGTCATTAAGTATCCCGAAACTAAGGAACGAACCAAACAGTGGCTCCCCAAAGGGCAAGGACCACCACACAGTGCTGAGAAGATGATGATGGTAACTTTCTTCTGTTCAACTGGCCATATGTGCACTGTTGTGTTAGAAAACAAAAAGACTGTTACAGCAGAATGGTATGTGACGTCCTACATGCCAAAAGTCCTAGAAAAATGGAAAGATAAGCGTCCATAGACCAGAACAAAAGGTTTGTTCTGCACAATGACAGTTCCTCAGCACATGCCGCAGCTAAGACAACTGAGTTTTCTGTGACAATTGGGTCAATATGTTGATGCATCCCCCCCTATTCTCCCATGTAAGTATATAATTATCCTTTTATTTTAGGAAATTTATGTTGCCATCCCTTTGTATGGTATAAGATTACTGATTTGTAGAAAATGATAGTGAATGCTAAATTAAATATATTTAAATTTTGTTTTCTTAAGGTTGCGTTTATTTTTCAATGTAGGTGAATTTGAAGATGCCAAAAAGCGAGCATCCCATTTATTAGAACTTTTAAAAGAAGCAAAACATCTAAGTCGTATCAAAAGTTATAAAGTGGATGAGGCAAGTGAACAAAAGGAAAAGCCGAGAAAACGTAAGCGTACTCCTAGCATAGGACTTGGAAACGGACAGAAGAAAAGCCACCTGTTTGAACAGTTTGTTATACAGAACCGGCGTTACTTGCGCAACGAGCTACAGTTGTGCGAGAGAGCAGCACAGTATGTCCTTAGCTATTCGAACAATTTCCTCCACAAACGTTTAAAGACTGAACCAGATCGTGAGCCACGCCTGCAAAGACAAAAGGTAAATTAAAACAGAATTTTAAAAAAAAATTTCTGCTGCAAAACATCCACTGCACTAGTCACTTTTCCATTTAAATTTTTAAATCTTTTACCAGTTTTCTTGAACCCTGTGCTCATTCCCATATTGCACTTCACGGTATTAATGAGGCAGGAGGAGTGGTATAAGCTCCAAGCGTCACACAAGCCCCCAGTAAGCAGCTCTCAAATGGAAACAGTCATCATCTTCATATGCAACAACATAATCAGTTGAAGCCAAGAAATTGTGGCGGTTTGGGTTATGTTTTCTTTACTGATATTTGTATCCTATCATATTCAACGTTTATCAATTCTAACGGTTTGCGGGTTCCAATCAAGGATGGCTGTAGTCCATCGGTTATCTTTCCTGCCTGCATATTTTGCCCATTGCCATTTGAGTTGCTGTATTCTCTACATTGAACACTTTTGAATTTGTCGTTTCGTTGATATGGAAGCACATTAGAAGAGAAATTACAGTTTATACACATCCAGGAGGAATCCATTAATAATTATAAGTTATTAGAACGTCAAAATTAAGAAAGACTATGGAGCAGAAATGTACAGAATCAAATTACATATCGCCTCTGGGCATTACAGATGTGCCTCCGTAAGTCCTATCATGTTATCCTATTGCACTCTTTTCACTGCCCTGTCATCATCTTCCATTGGTGTCCTCCTTCTTGTCCTATCCCAGCATGGTTCCCTTCTGTTCTCCCTAACCAATACCCCCCCCCCCCAATTTAGCTGTATATAAGACTACTTCTAATGCCCCTATTATCACTTTCACTCTTTGCTTTGACATTGCTCTATCCAGTTTAAGCCTTCAGACTTGCGGCCTCATCTACATGCAAAACTGAAGTTACAGAAACGTACTGTGTTTGATTCTATAAGTGCACCCTACACAGAGTTTTTTCTCCTGGCATACACTGATTGCCAACATTTAGTGAATCGTCGCATGCAAGCTTAGTTTGTTATCCTGGAAAAGGTCTATTGTAACCTTTGAGTGGAGGGGGGGGGGGTAGCTGTTTGTTTCAATAATCAGTTGCCATTTCAAAATTTTGAGGAGAGTTGGCGTATATTAACTCGAAAGTCACGGTTGGCCATTTTGATTATCAGGAAAAAATAGCTGACTTGCAGAATTTTCTGGCTTGTGGAATACCGACTTGGGGATAGACGATTGTATCTAAGAAGTCCGATTGAATTCAACCATATGATGCAGACTGTCAGCCTAGGTCTGGTCTGATTGCCATTGTACAGAGGTTGAGTCAAAAGTAGCGGCCGACTCAGGAGGGGGAGGGGTTAGGGTTTGACGAATTCTGGGCGAAGACCATTTACCACAAGGGTGTATCGCAGTTTTTTAAGAGAAAAGAGTGGAAAGAAACGTCAGTACAAATTTGAATGCCATAGACATTGTTCCACCTGTGTCAGCCAGTGTAAAAATATGGCAGAAAAATTGATGATACGCAGACTCCTTCGTCATTATTGGAAAAAGTGGACCAGTACGTGAGCAGCAGCCGCCGAAATTTGCAGAATGGGAGGTCAGGGGATGACCAATGAAAGGACAGCACGACGGTAGTTCTCCCATATTTTGTCTGGAGACATGGGCCTGGAAGATGCGCCAAGGAGTGGAAGACCCAAAGAAGTGGATGACTCGGCCCTACGGCAACAAGTGGAAGGCAACCCAGGCAGCACCACCCGTGGACTAGCGGCGGACATCTGGACACCACAATCGAGTGTGGTTCGACATCAGCATGCCATGGAAAAGGTCAACAGGAGCTGCCAAGTTGTGCCCCACTAGCTGACGCCCGCGCAAGTATAACAGTGGGTGAAGGTGTGTCGTCAACTGCTGGAAAAAATCAAGGTTCTGCCACGTCCAGCATACAGCCCCGACCTGGCACCTTCCGACTACCATCTCTTCTGGTTCATGGCTCACTTCCTGCATGGACTGCGCTTCGCCAATGTCAGTGAGGTTTAAGATGCTGTGCGTGACTTTTTCGCCCAGAAACCGGAGGAGTGGTTTCGTGAGGGCATCTGCCAACTGGCTGATCGTTGTATGAAGACCATCGAGCACGATGGACCCGACTTTGAAGATTAGCAATGAGTGGTTCCTGTCTGGTGCCCATTTAAAAGTTTGCGTGGTGATTGGCCACTACTTTTGACTCAACCTCTATGTGTTATGGGACAATGCGGTCACGTGAAGTGATTTCGAGGGTGGGGGGGTTCCAACTGTGGTGTCCCGGTCGAGAATTGGAGATTTTGAGACATCACGATCATTTCCAGTCAGACTTACAGGACAACTTGGGTGCAATGAGTTGGAACGTTGGCGACCAGTCGGGCTTCTTAGACACACCCTTATTAATAACAATACACAACAAGGAAGTGGATACTCATACTCTATAACTTTTTTGTTGTTGTGTAAGTTCAGGATCTTCTAAATAAATCCTTATTTTGGTATTTTTAGGGAAAAGCAGCTCTAGGATTACTGGTCTCTCTAGAACAAGTTCCGCATCAACAATGCTGCAATGACAATTGTGTCACTTTGGCTTTGACTCATTGTCATCTTTTGCAGAAGTGGCGTGAAAGAGCTGCTTCTGGGCAAGCAGAAGCAAGACGTGTTTTGGCAGAGATGTTGACACCTTGTAATGGAACCCGAACTAATTGTTACAAATTCATAAGAATGATTACAGGTGGATGCACTTTTTTTAATGAATGAAAACGAATAGTAGTAGCTTGTAGACTTGAGCCTGGTTTCCACATCGCCAGAAAATGGAATCGGAAAATCAAAACCGTCCTTCTCCTGCTACTTCAAATCCAAAATAGACGACCAACAAATCACAGCTATGAGTTATCTCTTCTCAGCTTCGAAGTTTTTGGCTTTGAAATCTGACAGGCTCATATTGTAATCCTGATTTTGATAAAAATATAATCCACAGAAATAAACGAACAGTGAACAGTGTCTGGCATCTGCGTTGCTGGACGACAGACTGCACATTGAACATTTGTAAGTCGATGGTTAATCCAACATCTTATCATCTGAAAATGTGCATTTTCTTTTCAATATTAGCCACATTCCTCGGAGTTTGCCTAAAAGCTGGTTTCCATTTAGCGTCGGTTCAGCGTCTCGTTCATGTGCGGCGTCCTTTTTTGCAATCGTCGCCTGTGAGACGCGCCCTGATTAGCACGCGAGCGCGGTCGTTTTCCATTTAGTGACTTTCAAACGTTATCCTGAATCTGGTCTGATCTGATTGGTCGAGTCGCTGCAAACAATTGTTGCTCTCTCAAGGTGATGGAAAAAGAAGATATCAACCACTCCGATCAAGTTCATGCTTTGAATTTATTACTATATCATTTTTACTTAATAAATAAGTGATTCACCAAATTTTTATAACCTGTTTATTAATAAATTCACGAGGGAAAAGTCGCAAGAACCCGTGTCGGCGAGCAGCAGCCAGCCATGATTCTCCATTTGAATCGGCGAAGACAACTACCCAGAATCCATATTGAAGTAGATCAAAAAGACGCCTAAAAATCTGGCCATGCCAGATCTTGAAACGATGCGTGACTGACGCCGAACCGACGCAGACGCTAATTGGAAAACGAATGCGTTTTTCAAAAATTCCAAAAAAAGACGCAGACGCCCAACCTACGCCGAACCGACACTAAATGGAAACCGGCCTTAAGGAAGCGGAGAGAGCGGCCACTCGATTCGATGGAGACACCAATGTCAGAGAGGAGTGAGACTGACAGCAGTGAAGCAAACCTGATGTCCTGGCAATACTGCATTTTGATTGGTTTTCCGTTATGTGGCAAGATAGAACGGAAACTTTTCTTCAACACAGCTCAACAAGCTTTTTGATGGCCAAAAACTGAATGGAAAGGAAGTGACATCATAAAAATGTTCCATTGGGTTTCTGTTCTGGTGCGATTTTGGTGATGTGGTAACCAGGCCTCGAGTTTTTTCTTGTTCCGTGGTTTTAATCATAGTTTGTTTCTTGTTCCTCGGCTTTGAAGGGTGCAGCACCAGCACTATTTGCAGCGTCAAAGAGCAAATGACGAGAACGTTCGGGGATAGAGAACCTCCCGAGCACGGATTAAAACAATGGTGGAAAGAACACCCTCGCTCTAAACCTCCTGTCGAATGCAGCGACGAAGTGCCTGAAGAACCAGTTGGGATGAGTGAAAACATTGTAAGTCTGCTAAAGATTCTGTAACCATTCAGATTCAATTATTATTGTTACTTATTATCGACATTGATGTATTGTAGACCGTCCCTGTTGTAGAACTTGTAAATAACACGGTAGCTCCTACTTCTGCTACGTCTTCCGTCGGCGATTCTTCTCTACAAATCCAGTTGTTGCAGCTCCAGAGGCAGGTCGTTCAACAGCAGCTCCAAATTCAACAGCAGCAACAGATCATACAACAACAGCTTACGGCTCCTCACATCGTAAGCTTTGACGCTAAGCCACGATTTAAACCATGCTCCTTGTTTTTTGGCATTTATAATTGATTTCTACTAATTTTGTTTGTTTATTTCAGTTAACTCAAGCTTTGCAACAAATTATCCAGGGAAATGGAATAAGTAACTGTAATCAAACAGTGTCTACTTCAGAAACTTTTCAAGCAGTCTCTAAACCCTCGTCTGATAAACAGCTGGCTACTATAGCAAAGGAACTAGATACTATTCAGGTAAAGAGATTAAAGAAGACAACCTTCTAGTAAAACTAACTCTTACGAACTCTTGTGTCACTTCTCCAGTTGTAAATCACGGTTGATTAAATTGTGTTTACCGTGTACTCAGATGTCCGTACCTTCTGTGCAGTGGCCCTTTGTGTTGGTGGGTTACATCCACTGACGAGAACCCAAACTTTTCAGATGAGCTCAGGAGTACGGATTGGCCTGCTTTTTACCCTCGGGAATGGCGCCGCTTCTGGTTTTGCCAATGTTACTTAGTACACTCGATATCTTTTTCTTGGAAACCATGAAGCCTCGCTTCTAGCATGCTTTCGTAATTTCGGAATAGCTGAATTTAACGTCTGAAAGGGCGGTTATGTAGCCCTTTCAATACATGTCAATTTTTGGTGGCATAACTCTCTATGATTTTAGCTCGCTGTTCGAGTACAAACTATTTTAATACTGTCCTAACAATACTCCACGTGAAATGAACGTGCCCGCCAATTGTTGCCATAGATCCCTAACAGGCCTCTGTAAAACCCAAAATCGACCAGGGAAGCACTAAGCTGTAGGCCTTGTTGTTCTCGGCCACCGAGTTGCAGGTTTGAATCCCACTGAGGGCATGGATGTTTGTGTTTGTCCCATGCTGGGCACCTTGTAAATACAGCAGCCAGTTTTTCCCCTCACTGGCTCACCCTTCTTTTGGACCATCTATATCCCTTCAGCTTCCATCTCCTTAAGAAGGTTGACAAGGCTACCTAAACATTTCTTTGATGAAAGCCAAATGTACAAAAGCCTTTTTGTATGCGAGGGCTTTCTTTGCTTTGTTGAGAGCAAGATTTTCTGCATTCAACAAGTTACAAACGTTTAACACTTAAAAACGACAGTGCTCACGCTACCTGTGCTTCCAGTCTTTCCTGCTTCACGTAATTGAACTATAGAGACAGATAGTCATGTTGTAAGATAACCACATAGATCACGGTTAAGTAACCACAAACACCACCTGATCCCGATCAAGGAGAACTATGCGGCATCCTCAGTTACCAAACCATGTTTTAAAATTTCACCTTGCATAGGCTCACATAATACGAGATTAAATAAAAAAATATTGTTTGCTTTAAACTACATGAAAAATTCATAGAAACCTAATTTCTTTCCTTTCAGGTTCACGGAAAGACGTTGATAACTTCCAATTCTCTTCCAAACATCGTTATTGAAGCACCAAACAAAGCTGTCGATCTAAGAAATTCGGCACCGGCAGTTGGTAGCTTCCTTGCTACAGATTACTCAACAAACAGTCTACCCAGTGTCAACATTACTATTTTACAGCAGCCAGTAAGATTAGCATTTGAATTACAGCCTCTCCCCGTTTAAAAATGTTTTTGTGCATTTTTAATTTTCATGTACACAAATCCAAATCCAATTTTACGAGGTCAGTAGTAAAGTTTCCAATTTTTTTTTCATAATCTTCTCCTTTTTACTAGGCGTCAGATGTAGAAATAAGAACGGAAGCAAATTCACAGCCAATTAACTCTGGAATAAGCAATTTAGTTTTTATAGATCCTGCCTCCCTTATTATATCTGGAAGCGTCAGTGAAAATTTAACAGGTACCTTTTATTACATACGAGATGCGTAGAAAAAGTATCGGACCTTTGGCCGGGAAAACTAAAGTTATTCACCTGTAGGATTTAAACGTTAATCCCGTTCAAATTTCTCTCCTTGGGACTGCACACACTTCTCCCACCACTCCCGCCATTATTGGAAGCATCTTTGGTAGGGTTGTTTGGGAATGGCCGACAGGTCTGCCGTCGTTTTCTAATGTCTACTCGTGACTGAAATCAGGCTCCTTCCAGTTTGGGAACAGCCAAAAGTCACATGGAGCCGGTCAGGAGAGTAAGGAGGCTGGTGGACCAAAAGAGTGGGATGAATGGGCAGGTGCATTGTCGTGATGAAGCGAACAAGTTCCTGTTGCCCAAAGGTCGGGTCGTTTCCATCATACAACATCATGAAGGTGACGAAGGACCGTCAGACTTTGTTGATGTTTTGGCCTTTCAAGAAAATTGATAAACCGACAGGTGTATACTAAACTCACTCACACTGTCAGGCAGCAACTCACGAGTTCTGCATACATGTCCAACTGCACGCATGCAGATGAAGGTCACCTATACGTTGTCGCTGGAGGAGAAAACTCTCGATTCATTCGTTTAGGCAGGAAAACTAAAGGTCCGTTACTTTTTGTACACACCTCTTATATAGTTCTGTGAACATTACTATTACAAAAAAATATATTCATTTATGTAAAAAAAACAAACTTCGATAACTGCATATTCAATGAGCCGTATTAACTGACTGTAAGACTACTTGATTAGAAGACGACCCTATTTTTTTTTTTAATGAACATGATGGAAGCAAAAATACTTATTTTTCATTTGCAAGTCTTTAACATCAAGAAAGCATGGCTGAAGAGTCCCTACCTTTTAGACCACATCCTGCTAATAGACCCTTGAAAAGTGCAGAGAAGCAAATTATCATAAATGTGTTTATCCATGTGAAAGAATCGTCACCCTATTCGTTGCAGCAAGCTCTTGTGAAAACCACTTCCGATTTGACTGGTGTCCATGAAAACAGATCAAAGAATCCTGTAAGAAAGAATGACCATCCCCACCGTTTCCAATCCCAAGGAACATCTATGAAGGACTCTGCAAACAAATCATTCGAATATGACGACTGTGATCTTCTAATCAACCAGTGCAGCATTCCTTTTTCCCCAAAATGAAGCTAGCAAAAAGGAATGCTGCACTGATTGATTAGAAGACAGTACTTGAAAAGCATGAGACCATACCGCTCAACACAAGGGGGATTGACTATCTGGATGAGACGTAGACCAACACAAGTCACGGGTTGCTATCACAGTAAATAGTCATTGCCAAGTTTTCTGTCCAGATTAAGTGTTGGAGTCAAAGGAACATCAGGAAAAGTTTTGCTCATGGCTGCTTGAAATTTTTCAAGCTAACAAGAGCACAGGGAATTGCCAAGAGCGATGGATGGTCCATGATTTGAAAAATGGGTTGAACAGAAGTTGCTTCCTACAAACCAAGCAGCATAGTTTTATGGACAATGTATCGCACCATATTAGTGTAAAGTTGAAACAAATCTCAACAAAATGCAGTCGAAAGGGAGAAATTCAAGCCTGGGTGATCTCGAAAGGATTTGCCTGGGAAGAACTTCTAGAAACAATTTCTCTAAATTTCACGTCAATTCAAGTATGGAGAGTGCTGCCACATTGTGTTAAGTCTTCCTCCCTACCATTGTGAACTAAACCCCTTGGAGTTGGCATGCAGTAAAGTAAAAAGGTACATGGCACAAGAAAATACACTTTCCATGAAATGTATCAAACTGCTTCTTCAAGCCAGGGTTGCTGAAGTGATCGATAAAGACCAATTCCTGAGAGAAGAAAAATAGTAAGAACTCGACTGTATTGTTGATGAAACCATTGCAGATTTTGTCATCTTCAAGTGAATTCTGACAGCGGATGAGACACCATGCATGTGATTACAGAGGTTCTTAGAAGGGCACAGACAGCTCTTCCAAGAAATAGGGACCCATTCACATAATAGAATGAATTTGAGGTCTTTCATTCAAACCTTTCTAAAATTTTCCCAGAGAAAGTGTCAGTTTGCAAATAGTGACAGAAGAAGGTCTGCCTGACCACCTGATATTAAAAAGTAAATATTGGATGCATTCATTTATATATACAGTGTGCACAATGATGAAGTCAGTAGTGTACCCCATGCAGTTACTGTTCAGCATCTGCACGGTCTTTCACTGAATGGCCCATGTGTATATAGCCAAACCAACAAACATGGCTTGACAACTCCTTTTTAATCACCACGAGTCTTATTTTGTTATTACTCTGCATCCACTCTCCTCATCCAATTGAAAACAAGAATTTTATCCATCATTGACAGTGATTGTAAACTGGAGGCCATCATTTGCAATTGTAAAGTGCATGAAATGATTCAGTTTCTAATTTTGTGCACTTTATGGAAATCTTCGAACACCTCTTGCAGCCCGTATGAAAGCTACTTCCTGCATGTAGTCAAATCCTCAAATGCACCTCTTATAAACGTTTTCCAAATTTTTTAATCTTAAGGAAATAAGAGCTAATAAATGCTGAAATTGGGGTTCACCAAAAATTTTCCGTAATGGTGGATCCCTATTATTGTATGCATGTGTATATTTATAAATCAGAAATTCGCACAACTCGGATCTTTGTGGAAAGGGTTCGTGAATTGGGGGAAAAATACAAAGCTATTCCTATTTGCCATTGAGATTCCCCAGTTTGTCGAAGAGTTTAAGTTAACAATTTGTCTATGGCAGGAAGTGCTTTTTTGCGATTTGCCCGAAGTCGGACGCTTTCAGCTTGGCTTTTCTTACAGAACATTGGAGTGCACGTCTAATGGCACTATAGCAGTTTTGCAGAACACCTCTGAAAAAATTGGCATCCCTAAGTATTCATATTCACTATTTAGATCTCAACATGTTTTTTCGATCCCAATTTCGCAGATGTTCCGCAAAATTGCTCTGTAAGAAAAGTCTAGCGTTTTGCATCCAAAAGCGCCAGACAAATCGCAAAAAAGCACTTCCTGCCATAGACACAATGTTAATTAACTTCAACTCTTCAACAAACAGGGGGGAATAGCTCTTTGTGAAAGGGGTTTGAGAGTTGAAAAATTTTGGGAACCACTGCCTTCGGTAATAAAAAAAAAAATGCTACAAGTTTTTATTTATTTCATCGGGAAAAGATTTCATCTTCAAATATCTATCCTTCCCTATAAATAAATAAAGTGCAGTGCAGTGCACACATCAACAGGAGAGAGAGAGAGAGAAATTGCTTTGATTCGGGCATGCCCAGGAACCTAATTGGCTGCAAGCAGGATGTTGCTGTGTATCAAAATATCATTTTCTTTGCATTTCTGATTCATATATTTTGCAGTGACGTAAATTTGCGTTTTGTACAGATGTCATAATGAACTAATAATTTTGCTGTATCTATGATTGAAAACTAAGCTCTTGCGTATCATTGTTGTAGCACGTATTTTTTATTTATTTCTATCCTCTTTTCCAACAGATACAAGTAATTCCTGGGAAGAAAACCACTGAATGGTGGGCACAGTTATTTGGTACTACACTCTCCTCTCGTTGGCTGAATTGAAATAGAAGACTTTTCAGTGTCTGATAGATGATACTCATCTTTTAATATCAAATCAAAATGAAGACTATTTTCATGATGAATTAAAACAGGTTTTGTTTTTTTGTAACTGAAATATTTTATATTAAAAAAAATACAATCCGCATTCCTTCTTGCTTTTATATTTAAAACAATGATCATGTAAATGATTTGATTTGTATATATTTTCTGTACATAGTTATTGGCACGGGGCAAAACTCTCCATTATTGTTTTCCCTTTGGAGGAGGCCTGTTGAAAAATAAAAATCAATTAATTAAAAAAATATAAGAAAATAAAATTAATGAAAAGGCAAGAAAAAATTACCTATAAGTTCCCACAACGACTGCATGATCTCTTTCGTATGGTTCTAGTGTTATTTGCTCTTGAGGTTTTAATTTCTCCGACTGTAATTTCTTAACTTCACCTGCAAACACTATTTCTGGTTCGGCAGTCGAATCGATACAGTTAGCCTAAGAGAGAATAGTGATCGTTATTGCAGGTAAGTCTTTATATGATCAAATAATTTTTAATCGTGAATTAGTCATTACGTAAAAATCAAAGGGAAAATTATGCTTCTTTGCATTTACCTTAATAGAAATTACAAAATGTCCACCATTTTTTAAAAACTGATGTGCATTTAAGGCAACGATCCTAGCTTGATCAGGCTGAGCAACGTCAGCAAATATGGTATCAACCATACCTAGAAACAAACAACAACAATAATAAGTTTAATTTCTAATTTATTACTCGTTACTAGATTCTGCTAGCTAGCTTATAAAGCCTTTTGTTACCGACGAGCATCCTGTATTTGTGAGGGTGACGAGCATCTTCGATAATTGGAATAATGTTAGTCCGTTTTTTTGCAACATTAATAAGATCACGGCCAGATCGGTGAGAAAATTCTACGGCGTATACTAATCCCTCCTAGAAGACGAGAGTAAACCATGAACAAGATGAGATGTAGAATAAGAAAGTATACAATGTCCTCTCCAGGCCCATTCCATTAATTTAAAAAACAAAAATAACGGAACGTGGATCTGAGATAGATTAAACATGGCAACCACTTAATTAGCCGACGCATTTTGGTGAACCACTGCCACTAATCACCAAATACAGAGAAAGAACAGCACAAAATTTTACTGGTAATTATAATATAGAGAAAGCCATGTCCACCAATCGCACTAACTGGTGGGGTGACAAAGATATTACATCATGAAGACTGAGGTAACAATAGGCATCTCTGTCACTTTGTAAATCCACCAATCGGCATCTTGCATAGAAACCAAAAACTTTCTTCATCTAAGACATAACACGTCTTCCAATATCGGCAAAGAGCAGTTAGCTTAATTCCTCTTTCTTTAAAAGCATGCTCGTAGCCTGATGGTGGACATGGCTTCCTATATACTGTAAAGAAAACAAACCACTGTCCCTCACTGATAACATGATATGGTGGTCATTGAAACACTTTGCTAATTAGACCGATATGTACTTAAGTTTTCACACTGTGCTTCCGTCCGTCTGGTGCTGTAGGGTTTGGACACTTCCAAACTTTTGACTTCCGTTTTTGCCATTAGACAACTTGGGCAAAACGACTTCATTATTTTTATGAAATCCCGTAATCGAGACCATACAAATATAATGAATAACATGATATCTCCCCAGTACTGGTATTTGCTCATTCAGTCCAACTGATAAAACTTTCTAGAGAAAACACTGACGATTTTAAGAAAATAATAAAGAACTTAAGTAACGAGATTAACATGAAAAACAGAAAGAAAAATTCCACAACCTGGATTACAATTAGGGACCACGAACATCCATCCAGTTCATCACCTCTACCAACTGGGACACTGCAAACTCGTTCAGCAAGGTTGTCCCCAAGTATCCCAAGGACTATAAATGATCAAGTTGGAGAACGATAGGACAGCCACCCAACTCGCAGATCGTCTAATCTTCCTTTTCCAAATCACCAGAGCGCTAATGAAAACTCGTAAGTAATAAAGAAGAACTGGAGTTAATGCTCCGACAAGCTGGATACTCGTGGTTCGCAGAATTTTTTCTTCCGTTTTTCACCTTACTATCTTTTTACTGAAGATTTTACGCTTCCTACTACTTACTGGACCTATAACATCTGAAACGTGAGAAACAGTTGTCCCTGACGCAGCACCAAGATAAAGCACTTTAGAACCAGGTGGCATGTGGATTTTGTCGACACCACCCAGAATTGCTGCTGCTAATTTAGATCGAAAAGGATTCCAAACGCGATACTCAATCTTTTCGGTTCCTTCCTAAACTTTCAAAACAGAAAAAAAAATTAATATGTTAAACTAATTAAATACATAATCACGAGTTTGAAGGAAACCAAATAACATTACCTCGACGGCCACCCTCTTTTCACCATACACAGAATCACCGGGAACCATATTTTTTGTTACCAAAGCATCTTCTTTACCTCTTGCTATAAATACACCTTCGTGTCGATGTGGTTCAATGAAAACTTTCTTGCCACCTCTGAATCCTCCTGTACAACACAGTCAAAAGAAATTCAAACTTCATAACTGGTTCATAGCGAAAACTCTTACAATTTGAGAAAAGACTTAATGATTTGGCTCGAAATGCTTTTCCTAACGTTATTAACAGTAAACACCAAAGACGTGTTTAATACAATATACTAATGCATATTGAGAATATAACAAGGAACGACATTTTCTCATGCTGAAGCATTGAAAAGGCAAGATTTATGGAACAGCAGATCACATTTTGCATCAACCCACACAATGGGCCATGTATGCAGATTTTTGACCAAAAACTCATTGAACGTCATCGATCAAGCACCGTATTTGCCAAATATGGCTGTGGCTAACTAGTCTCCTCTTCCCCAAACTCAAGTTACCACTTCACGGAAGATTCCTAGGACTGAATTAGGCTGCACACTTCACTTTGTGCTGAGGACTACACAGTGCATCTGCAAAATTTTAGGACTGAATTTTTTTGTGGAAATGTCATGCACACCATCTCTCGGGCAACAAAAAAAAAGTTAGCAATGGTCTCGGCATGTTTTCGTGTATTGTCAATAGGTTGCGACGTGTCTCAACTGGTAGTCCAGACCGAGAACGGAGTTGTCACATGCTCGTCATAGATTTGCGTGTGGAGCAACGAGAAGCGATTAGTTCTGTTATAAATCCAGTAAAAAAGACGACAGAAACCCTCGAGATGATAAACGCAGCTTATGGAAATCGAGCACTGTCCCGTTCAAACATTTTCTGTTGGTTTGAACAATTTCGTGATGGGCGAAAAGACACTTAAGACAATCCTAAGAGTGGCAGGCTAGTTGGTAGCAAAAAAGGTGTTATTCACAAGGAATCTATACCAGAAGGTCAAATTGTGAATCAACAAAGGCGCAATGGCAAGCCTTCTTCAAAGCATTCGGCTGTCAGACCAGCCATGGCCGAATCCAATGACCAGTTTCTTCTCCACGACAATCCACCCGCTCACAATGCGATAACTGTGAAAAAGTTTTTGGCGAAAAAAATTGTCACCGTAACTCGACATGAAATATTCCTCACCCAGAAAATACCATCCTGCATCTGGTGATGATTAGATTCACAAGTCTTATGCTGTTTTTCAATGAAAATAAATGTTACTAATCAGATAGGTTTGCTTTTCCAAATAATCAGATCTCTCCTCCAATATTCTGCATATCTGCATTATAATCAGTTATAACATAAACATGATAAAAACATAAATTACCTCTTCCTCCTCCTCCTCCAAAACCACCTCGTCCACCTCCTCTGCCACCACCTCTTCCTCCTCCTCCTCCTCCTCCTCCAAAACCACCTCGTCCGCCTCCTCTACCCCTACCACCGCCTCCACCTCCTCGACCTGTAAAATAATCATAATACTCTTAACGAAAGGAAAATAAAAAAAAAAAAAACACTAAATTAAAAATTAAATTACCACTAAAAATTAAGCGAAGCAAAAGTCGATTTACGTTTATATAAAAATTACTAGTCTGTAGGATAAAACTAAACTAAACTGACGATTTGAGTCATTTGATAGCCAACCTATCTTCCCTAAGTACAGAATGGACTAAGCTTGGCTCCGTGCCAGCCAAGGCTGCATTTGGAATGCTCAAACAATCAAAATACAGGGTTCCTACAGAAAATCTGAATCCCATTTTCCTGACAAAGACGGTCTCTTTCCCTGACAAAATCATAATTTAAAACGTGTCTCTACATTGGGAGCATCCATCGAAACTTTGGTTTATCAATCGGTTATTCAATAAACATCAGGTCGTTGCATGTCAAATGTCGGATTTCCAGGTGGGTTCCGCGCTTCAGCACGGTTTCCACGTTTAGTAGCAAGTACCCACAACAAAGTGGTTCATTCCCAGAGATAAATCTATCAGCGACCAGCTGCCTGAAATTTGCACGTCTGCGATGATATAATAGCGTTTGAACCCAAGCGAAGATAGTCATGACTTCATACGAATTACGTGTGATAATGCATTACAAGTTCAGATTGAATCACACTGCATCCAACGCCTCTCAAAACATCAATAAGATATTCGGTGTACGCACCATAAACGAATGTACTGTCCAACGTTGTTTCTGAAAATTCCAGTTGGGAGTGACAGACCTGGCAAATCAGCCACATGGCAGACTGCCCAACGTGTTGAATGACGCTGATCAGAAGTGAGCTGTGGAAGAGGACCCATCAAAAACTGTTCGGGACTTTGCTGGGGATCATGCTGCATCAGCATCAGCACAAAACCCCCCGTGACAGTTCCCTAAACTCCCGTTGCACCCCAGGAAGCTCATGGTTATAGTTTGGTGGAACATCCATGGTGTAGTGTATTACAGCTTCCTGCAGCAGAGAGAGATGATCACCGCTAAGACCTACTGTCGTGAACTGCATCGTATGCAGACAAAACTGTGTCGGCAACAACTGGCACTTGTGCATCGCAAAGGCATCCGCACGTTGCACAAACGACCGTGCAGGCGCTACAGGCTCTGGGCTACGAGGGGCTTCCACACTCCCTGTACTCTCCCCTACCGACTACCATCTTTTCCAGAGCCTGGACAATTTTCTCCGGAGGAAAACATTCCTAACCCAAGCAGATGTCGAAAACGCATTCCGGGAGTTTATTGAGTCCCGTGACCATGGATTCTATCGGAGAGGGCTTGAGAAGCTGCCAAATTGTTGGCAACAATGTTTCAATTGCAATGGGCGTTAATTCGAACAGCACGTGTGAAGGTGACCTCTGCAATCCAACGACCTGATAATGTCTCCAGTAAAATCTAATTCCCTGACATTTCCCAGAAAAAGTCATTTCCTTGACAAATACATGAAAATTGCCCTTCTTCCCTGACTTTCCAGAATGTGGGAACTCTGAAATAAGAAATATTGCCTTAAAAGTGGCAACAAAAGGAGAGCAAAGAGGCAAAACTGGAATATTCAAGAAAATTAAGGACATAAAAGATCTAACATGCTTTGAGGGCATTCGAGGTAGAGGATTGCCCCACAATGATTCATTGGTACAAGAGAAAGCAGTAATTTCTAGATGGCCCCCTTTCTGAGCAATCATTTTTTTAAGGTTAACTTTGGTGTGATCACCTTGGAAAAGTCCGTAACAATTTCAAAGTGCTATAACTACACAATCCCTGACTGCACCCAAACAACCTGCCTACCACTTCAATAAGGGGGATCAAGTTTCTTGAGGTTGTTGGTAGGTCTTTCCAGTCTCGGTTTTTTCACCATGGCAACCCAGCAATAGACAGGATTTTGTGCCCTGTGCTTCAGCAAATGCAAGTCAGCAATAACCATCCAGCACAAACTTCATATACCTGTAAAATTCGGAACGAAAGCTTTTGTATAAGCAGAAATGCAAAAGTCGATCTTGTACCACTAATGAAAAGATCGAGTGGGTTGGGCCGTGGAGCCATATTGAATAGTTGTAAATGGCCATTTCGAAATATCATATGACTAATATTTTGTAGTTTACAGAACCTCTGTGTGTTTATTTTAACAATAAAAGCAGCATTTTGAAATCGGGTGCGTTCTTTTGAATCATTCTGTACTTCAAAGGCTATGCCTTCATTCTCAATGGCAAGACTGAGATTCAATCTTGAAGGATTTTCTTTTTATATTGACATACAAGAAGCCAATAATTTTAAAAATGTTTAGAATCAAAATATTCTAAAACAAATAAGAATTAAATATCTAATATTACAAAATTTTATTGCATTGATTACTTACCACCGAACCCACCTCTTCCTCCTCCTCGACCACCTCCTCCTCCCCCACGAGGAGAAAAGCCTGAAAAAACATTAATCATATCAAAATGTTAATGTTATTTTACATGTTATGTAAATTAATTATTTTAATTGCACATACGATTTACACAAAAGAAAAGCATTTATCTGAATTATTGTCTTAAAATAGTTTTGAATTTTTATCTACACGTTTTTTCATGCGGAATTTCAAACCTTTAAAGTGCTTCATGTATATCGGGAGAACCGAAAACCAAATTTTGTTTTTATTTTCTAATCTGGTACTGCTTGGTTTCAATACAAATACAGAAAGTAACAATTTTTGTCCCACCATGTTTGGTCTTTACATCATCATCAGCTCTACCGATCAAGAGGCAGAGCTCGTATCAAGTCTTCCTTGACTGTGGAAGTTGGATACCATAACTACAAATCTGAAAACTTCCTTTTTCATTTCTTCATGTAAAGTTTGAAACGCTTCAGTACAACTTCAAAAAGTCAGGGATGGAGCTGGAATTATTTTTTTACAGCCACTTTTGGCCACTTTCATATATTTTTTAGGCACTTTCATAGTTTTTTAGCTAGTGATGTTGCTAACACAAAAAATTTTTCCTAGTAAAACGTTGAATTCAATTGTACTATGAAAAACGTTCAATAACTGTGGAAAGCGACATAACCACAAAGGAAAACCTCTTGTCCACAAAAAGGATTTTAATTAGACATATACGTATTTCGAACCCTTTACGTTCATTATTCAATATCATACGAGTAATTTGGTACATAGCGCAAGTCCTATATAAAGGAGAAAGGGGGTTACCGATCCCCCAATCGAGTCCAAATACAAAACAGAGATGGCCAATGGGAAACGAGGGAACCTCTTTTTACAAAAGCACGGACCTAGGAAAAATACCCTGGTCGCAAACTAATTCCAATTAAATTACAAACGTAAAAATTTGGGAGAATCCCAATTATACCGAAAATTATACACAAAAAAAATTTAAAAAAAAAAACCAAAATTTCGAAAAACAAAGATATACAAAGTAAAAGAAAAACAACAAAAGGAAGAACATCATCTTGAGAGCTTCAATGACTTAATCAAAATCGAATCCCCCAGGGGCCCTGTGTCTCCATTCAGTAGTGAGTCCGGGTTTTTTCTGGCGATTTCCAATGTTTCGAAGGCATCCAGTGCATTCCTGTTTCTTATGTGTCTCACCAGTCTGCAGTCCTTTATCCGAATATCGTGTCCGGTATCTAACATGTGTTTAGCCACAGCCGATCTCTCTGGGCATCCAAACCTGGCGTGAGCCATGTGTTCCTTGAATCTTGTGTGGATCTTCCTGTAAGTCGCGCCTCGATATACTTTCGGACATTTACCACAAGATATTTCATATATACCTGATTGAAGTAAAGGTGGAGTCTTGTCCTTCAGATTCCCTAGGAGGTTCTTCAAGAAGTTTGGGTTCTTGTAGGTAACAGTCACGTCCGCCTCAAAAATAGATCGCAAATTGGCAGTCAACGTCTTGTTGAAAGTGATAGGTAGTCTGAATGTCGAAGAGGGTTTATTGCTGAGGGTCGTCGAATCTTTTATCATCTTAGTAAATCATCTTCTCGGAAGTAAGTCCTTTACCATTGCAGTTCTATATCCGTTCGTTCTTGTACTCTCCTGTATACATTTGACTGCAGTCTTGAACCTGTCCTTAGACAAAGGTATATTAAGTGCTCTGTCTATCAAGAATACGAAGGCGTGCGTTGGAGTCATGGTGGATGTATATATCGGTGTGCGTAGGCTTTCCATTGGCCATCTCTGTTTCGTATTCGGACTTGATTGGGGGATCGGTAACCCCTTTCTCCTTTATATAGGACTTGCGCTATGTACCAAATTACTCGTATGGCATTGAATAATGAGCCTAAAGGGTTCGAAATACGTATATGTCTAATTAAAATTCTTTTTGTGGACAAGAGGTTTTCCTTTGTGGTTATCAATTGTACAAATCAAACTAAATCCACTAAATTCAGTGAATAAGTTGGGTAATTTTGTTAAAATTCACTAAATTTAGCGAAATATCTACTAAGTTGGCAACACTGATGGAATTAGCACCTAGGGTATTGAACGTTATGCCAATCGTGAAACCGTCTGATGACAACCTAGCCATATAATAACACATAATAACATTCATCTTCTCCATATTTGTCGTAACAATGACCAAACGCCGGATAATGGCATAACCTAACTGTTATGCCAAGTGGGATACATGAATTTGATCAATAGAAAAAAAATTGTGTATGACCACACATTTATGGCTTATAAAATTACCTGTACAGCGACTTTCAAAAGTTCTGATCAATACATCATGTTTGCATTAAACTGATTGGTTGGTCTGGTTTGTTTGGTATTAACGTCCTTTTCAACTGCTATGGTCATTTCAGGGCGGTGTTATAGGGGCTGCAAATTTTGCCTCGCAAGGGTTCTTTAACGTGATCTCAGGATTTTCCCCCTGAAAAAATCCTCATCGTCCTCGGCTGGGGTCGGCAATCACGCAACCACTGAGCCACCAAAGCCTGATCACATTAAAATGATCTGAATAATTTTAAGCTCTCTATTCAAGAATAGCCCCAGCTGAGAATGGTAATTAGGGAAGATTATTGTGTAAAAATTACTTTCATCCCCTGATTCAACCAGTTTCTGCACACGATGTCATGATGCATCAATGGAGTCTATCAGGCGTGGTTGTTAAAGCAACCATGCTTTTTCCCAGTAGTTTCATTCAAGACTGTCTGACTATGACTGTTTTTAATTACTTATTCTATTTATATTTTTTTTGAATGGTCAGTTAAGTAGTCAGGGATCAAGATCCATCTGCAGAGTACACATAGTTTTCATTTTATAACCTTCAGATGCCTTCTTAGAGCTTACTACAAATGTCCTCGATTTCCTACAAAACTATGGATCTGCTTCGATGACATGGGAGTTATTCTTTAAATTATGAATTGCACCTTACATCCAACATTAGCTAGAATTTACAACTTATATTCCTGCTCCGTATTGGTATGTATGGTACGTGATTCAGGTAGTGCATTTCCCGAGAAATCATTAGTACTTGTTTAGAAAGGCACAAAACGTGGTTATACAAGTGAAGATATGCTATGTTCGCACTATGCCTTAATCATGGTTAAGTAACCACAGCTAACTCTAGATCACGATCAAGCAGAACTCTGAGGCCTGCTTCGGTTACCTAACCACACTTTAGCTCGGTTAAGTAACCACGTTTCAGAAACCCTGTTAGTGATGTCATATCCCGGTTAGCACCAACGAACAGGAAAATAAAACATCGCGGTCAAGCAAAAGCACAGTAGATAGTCTGATGAGAAAACTAAAGCTCTTATGTATGTTTGGGGAGAAAATTTTTTAGATTTGAGAAAGTGGTTACATTTAGCCTAAACACACGAGCACATATTGCTTCATCCATCGTAACTGCGCTAAGGGCAAGATTTGACGCCCACGGAAGTCAGTTGCTACTCTCGCTGGCATCTATTGACGCAATTGCGAGAAGAAAAAAATCATAGAAAATGCCATTTCGCTTGGTAATAACCTTCATTTCCCTTGAATGCAGTGTGAACATTGCATTAGCGATTGGTCTGTCATAAATCCCAGTTAGCCTAACTGTGGTGTCATTTTCAAAACTACAGTGAGAAATTCTCGCTAACTTTTCTCAACTGTTAAAGTTTTTGGCCTCAGCCAATAGGACAACTGTGAATACAATTGCAAATAAATGCATTGAATAAATCAGTCAATGATTCTGTTATAGATTTATAGATTAATCTGCCAGAATTAAAATATAATCAAAAAAATAGAGAAAAAGGATGGAAAAATATTAAAATATCCTCAATTCCGGCTTATGGAAAAGAACTAACTTTAATTAAAGCTCTGAAATGCTTATGTACGAAGAAGGCAACTAGTGCATCCGATCAAACCTTTCGATGAAGTGAGTAGGTAAGGTTTGTGTCGAGAAGCCATCTTTACAGAGCTCAATGGCCGATAGCACTATAAACGATCCCTGAACGAAGGATTGTTTGTTTGTTTGTTTTTTTGTTTTTTGTTTTTTTAAAGCAAAAGTTATGTCTTAAATATGACCAGAAAGTCAATAATTTTTACATTATGCCAATAAACTATTGTCATCATCATCCTAGTTTCAAATAAAAGACTCGTAACTTCAAGGAAGAGTGCCTTATTACAGTATTATTGCCTTCCTCGAAGACCTACGACAGTTTCAAGTGCTTCTGACACGAAGGATTTTTGCTCGATCGATTTTCATAACAAACGCTATGATCACTGCAAACACAATGAGATTTGTCATAGCCATATTCGAATCGGTGATACACACAAAATTCGTTCGTGTTTTCAGCAAGTGAAACGCCTGCTGCTGCTTTGCTTCGAGTAAGCACGAAACGCAGCAAGCAACCTACCAATTTCCAGTGTATTTAATACTAAGAGGGGGTTACATTGTTTAAAAGAACATAAAATGAATTACCAGGCTTGCCCATTTTAAAAGAGACTCAGGAAATAATTTAATGTGATCGGTGAACTCCTACAACAAGAGAACAACACGTGTTTGAAAATCCTGCCGTGTCGTTTAATAGCAGCAGCGACATCTCTTGACCAAATAGCTTCCATGTGGTGCTACGGAAAGTCACGTGATAACAACGGTCCTCCCACACCAATGTTATTTACCAAGAGCTCATAAGGGCTTATTTACTAAAAAGATAGCCCATTAGATATGATTACTAATTTTTTCTCCCTTTTTTTATCTTATAAAATTATGTTTATTATAATTTTATTTATTTATTTATTTATTTATTTATTTATTTATTTATTTATTTATTTATTTATTTATTATATATTAATATCTATGAATTAGAATTAGTACAATATATAAGTATGCTATCAGATTATCACAAAATAATAAAATCTTGTAAACATTCCAAGGAGGAGCTTTAGCTGTGAAGCAGAAATACATTTATATATTATTCATTAACAAAAAATTAATCCCCCCTGAGTAAGGTAAGGCAAGTAGTGGACCCTGCAGTCATCTATTTTTGCCCCTTTATCTGCACTTTTTACCCCCGCCCCCCCTCCCCAAGTGTTTTAATCAAAAAATTGATTTTCTCGAATGTAGTATGTAGAAAATGTAAAAGGGGTATATTTTCTTGACTTTCTCATCATTTCCGACCTTTCACATGCCTTATGTTGCCACCCCCGCAATTCCGACCTCCGAACTCAAGAACAATTGGGCCTAAACTTCATATTAATGTAGATGTTGCCTAGAGGAATCTGGATACAGAATTTCACTCCTTTACGTACCTAAATAGCACATAGATCTTTTGTCCCCTCTGACTCCCACCCCCGTAATTCTGACCCCAGTGCACTATAATAGTGGGATATGCCCATAATAAGCTACATTCCGAATTTCAACCTTCTACCTCAAAAAATGTAGAAATTATGAAGGGGACGGACGGACATTGTAAAACCAATAAGTAGCTCCATTCTTCCGCTACTTAAATGCCAACCAGACCCTGGAACGCGTTCTTTTACGTTACACCATCTAATGGAAGAGTTTGTATCTGGCTGACGACTAGGAAAGGCTTCCTGCGCGAATGAGTTGTGAAGTTTGGTGGTGGAGGCATCATGGTCTGGGGATGTTTCTTGGCTGGCTCCCTTGCTTTCAGTGAAAGGAAACCTGAACAGTGCACGAAATAAAGATAATCTGGCGAATTCAGTACTTCCAATATTGTGGGAACAATTCCGGGAAGGCCCTTTTCTGTTTCAACGTGATAATGCCTCAGCTCACAAAGCGAAGTGCCTACAAGAATGGTTCCAAGAAATGGCCTGGCCCGCTCAGAGCCCGGACTAAATCCAATCGAAGCTCTTTCGGATGATTTGGAATGCCGATTGCGGGCCAAGATTTACTGCTGACCTCACCAATGTACGTAAGGATGAGTGGAACACGCAATTCCTGCAGAAACTTATCATCAGAGTGAAAACAACAAATACAGGGTGGCCCAAAATAAACTTACCCACTTTGAGAGCTGATAGCTGTTTTATTAATGAACAGATTAGAATGATAGTTTAACATGTTCATATTAGCATAATGCGGCAATGTTTTCAGTCATAAAATATGCAAATTAGTTTAAATAGTTTTTTGGCCATCCGTCTGTCTCCTTCATAATTTCTGCATTTTCTAAGGTTGAACTTCGGATGGACATGTAACCACCTTCACTATTTGGTTTGTAACGCTGGGATCGGAATTACGGGAGTCAGAGAGGACAAAAGATATATGTGGTAAAGGAGTGAAATTCGATGCAAATTCCTCTAGGCAAGATCTACATTAAAATGAAATTTGGGCCAAATTATCCCAGTGGGGTCGAAATTGTGAGGGTGGCAGTCGTTTGGTTTTTAGAATGGCATCATTCGAACGGAAATGATAAGATAGGAAAGAAGATAGAGAGCTGTTTTATAATTTCTAAATACTATGTTCGAGAAAATCAATTTTTGATTAAAAAAAAATAACTGGGGCGTTAAAATGTGCAGATAAAGGGGTGAAAATAGATGAACTCAGGCTTCCGCTATTTTCTTATATCTTCCTCGGGGTCTGGTCTTTTGCCCCACCGGCCATGTGCCTCATCTTTTTATTTATAGATCTATAGTATGTAGATCATTTTCATCGACTTATGTGAAATTTTAGCGAAGTTTTTTCCTCTTTTAGGGGGATGGGTGTCCTTTAAAAAATGTTTCTAAGATTAATTTAATGAATAATTTATTTTTTTTTAATCTAGTTAATTGTTCTTGTGTAAGCCATTATTAACCACAAATAGGGTTCACGCATTTCAGCGGTACTTTCCTTTCAGGACATTGTATTACAATGCATTTTACACATAAAAAATTCAAATAGAAAAAGTACAACAGATCCATTTCAAGAAATCGAGGACAGGGATGTTATAAGTAAAACATTAAATTCTGAAAGGGAATTTAAAAACAGTACTTGTTCATTTTAGTTTATGTATTTCTATTTATCATTTTTTATTGATTATTTAACGACGTAAATGGTTACGGGTTATTTTATTTTAGTTTAAATCTTATCGATTCTTAAAAATAATAATAATAATAATAATAATTTCAAAGGGCTTATTTGCCGATATCCCTCATCCCTCCAGCCTTTATCTTTCTTGATGCTTAATTGCCAAGTCAAGAAACACCAGGATTACCAGTATTAATCCGGAGGCCCCATAAGAGGATAACACTTCGGTAAAATTTAGGATAAGTCGATGAAAATGATCTACAAATTATAAATAAAATGATTTCACCTGTGGGTTATGTCCCCTTTTGTGCTTTTACTCTGGAGGGAGGGTATTATTTATGTATTATAATTTAATTTATACACTCTAATTTGTATGTATTATTTAATTTTTAGTTAATAAGAAGTCAATTTCCTGTATGTGATCAATTTTTTGTGCAGTACTTTTATAGAGTTATTAATTCCCCCCCTGAAAATGAAGGATAATGAAGTTACAGTATGAGCAATCTGTGGCAAATGAGTCTACACTCAACACAAACCCAACATTTAAGGGGATGGGAGGCAAGTTTTTACATTTTCTAATGTAATTTTAAATTGATTGCATTGTTTTTGTCTTGTTGATTTTTTAATTTACTTTTTGATGTTGGTTTTATTCAAACATTAAATTTACACTAGTTTGAATTCGTGGAGAAAGTTTTTTATAATTAGAAAAACTAATGTTGTGCCAAATGAATGGAGAAATGCACAGAGGCACTTCACGCTTCTCGCAGATCACTTTGTTCGCATTTGCTCCTTAGCAATGCTACAGTATCTGCATCTTCTTCGTTGGTTTGTCCCAATTATGGCTGGAAAACGGCTACCTCTTCTCGTTTCGTCCTGAACAGCAAACTTAGTAGCAACTTTGTTCATTCGTTTGGCTGTAAGGAATGAAACGGGTTTCTTCTTTTTGCGATTGGTAATAGCTTTTTCATGGTTCATCTGCCACAGCACCATTGAGTTGACAATACATGCATCTAATATAAAATAGAATAATCGATGCCACCACTTTTTGGAACGACGACTAACTGACAAGATACTTTTCATGTGATCAAAACAGTCCACTCCTTTCACCATGCTTGGGCAATTTACTTGAATTTTACTACCGTCTTTTTGCTTTCGACTGTCAGATACTACATCCGTTGCTTTAGTTCGAACAGTTCCAATTGCTTAAAGATTTTTTTCTTTTAGGTCACTCATAAGCTGAACTGTTGTGAAAAAATTGTCAAAGACAACCAATTTCGGCTCATTTGAAGAAAACTCTTCCACCAGTTCTTTCACTACACGAGGTCCTAATGGGCCATTGTTTTCACCTTTTCCAGAATATACTTTTCATCAAATAGCCAGTGAGTGCACACGCCAATGCCCATACTTTATAACCTCTCTTCACAGGTTTCATTGGCATGTATTGTTTCAAGGTGCTCCTATCTTTGAAAAGAACCATTGACTCGTCAGCAGAAAAGAATGAGCCTGGCACTATCTCTTTCTTGAATAGTTCATTCATGATGTCTAAGATGGGTCTCAATTTCCATAGTCTATCATAGCCGGAATCTTGTGCTTTGAAAGGATCTTCCTTGCTGTTACAGTGTAATGCCTTCAGTCATTGATTGAAACGTTTACAGGTCATAACTTCACTAACCCATTTCTGGTTCAGTACACGATCAGATGACCAATAGCACTCGTAGCTGGGTAGCTGTATAATTGTCATGTATAAATGAATGCCTAAAAAAGCCAAAGCTCAGTCTCGCATGTTGGTTTCCAGTTCTCATGGTTATTAGTTTCAGTAACCAGATACCCAAGAACTTGTTCTTCTGCCTCCACACGTGGTTGGAAAAATTATTTCCTGAACTGCTGCCATCTAGCGTCAATAAATATCATTCAAGAGGACAGTAGGCAAAAAAGACATGGTAAAACCAGGGATGGATGAAAGGCTCAATAGCATAGAAAATTTACGAATATGGATCAGTAAAGGGTTAATCTTTTCAAAATGACGCTCTTAATATGGGGTAAGAAGTATCCCTACCCCCTCCCCCAACTTTTTATTCTTTTTATCCACTTTCTTAATCTTTAATATTTTTCTGACGATGATGATCGATTGGATTGTACAGGAAAATCTGACGTGGCCGACGTGATAGATAAATGCTCACGCATGCGCAGTCAATCACTCTTGGTACTACGGGAGTAGGCTAAAATATCCGTGCATATCTAGGTGAGACTTGTTTTTGTTAGTAATAATAAAAATGCCTTTTTATAAAGAAACAAACCTCCCAAGCGAACAGGAATTGACCGTGCAAGAAGTCACTGTCTCTACTCCAGTGTTAAGAGCAGGAGCCTTATATTTAGGCAAATACTGTGAGCCACAAAACTTAGAATTCATGCTGTGTCGAAAAGAATTCCAAGACCCTAGAAAATGCCTTGAAGAAGGAAAAGCGGTTACCTCATGTACGCTCGATTTCTTTCGTAAGATGAAAGAACACTGCAAAGATGAAATGCATAAATTTGCTGACTGTATTAACTATACGAGCGCCTCGATGGAGTATAAAAAATGCCGTAAAACTCAAACAGCTTATGACCAGTGTGTGTTCGCCACTTTGAAGTTGGAGCGTCCCGAGCTTGGCTATTACTCGAGGCCCAAGATATACGATTCTAAACGCCCGAGACCCGAACCCGAGCCACCACTTGAATTTCCTGATCCGACTCCAGCTCTGCCCAAGGATTATCCACGCCCTGAAGCTTTGTACGGTTCCAGAGCAACTATTGAATAATTCGAGCTCATGACTGAACGTAGATAGCTTCTTCAAATAGTGTAAACTATTATTACTTTGTTATCATATTAGAAAATAGTAAACATTATAAATAATTACTATTGTACATAGATTTGTGTGTTAAATGAAATTAAATAAATTATCTAATCCAGCCATGGGTTTCCTTAATGGGTTGCTTTAGCAGATCATACATTAATTGTAAAGTTTGTTTTTTTACCAAAATAGGAACCAACGTAGTCCATGGGAACTGGAATTTTGTACCTTAATCCAATGTGTAACCATTTCTTCAAAAGCTGAGACGGGTGTTGCCTCTGGTTCTAAACGGCCATAATCTTCGAAGGTTACCTCTGGTGGCACATTGAAAACAGCGACAACTTCTTGCCACAAATCCTCACAAGTTTGGCTCTCATTTTGTACACCTCGGGTCTCTTCTTCTTCACTTACTGCTGCAATGGAGAATCCGGTTTTCTGCCAGCAGTTCGTAATCACTGTTGCTTGGACACAATTCCAGGCACTTGCAAACATTTCCATTGCATCCGCTATTTATAACTTCTGCAATACGCAGCCGTTCATTAACTAAAAGTCTTTGCAATAAATGTTGCCAGAAATGGTCTTTCATGTTTTTTATGATGCCTTAGTCCAATGGTTGTAGTGTAGACGTGCAATTCGGTGGAAGGAACTCTAACCAAAGTTGTTTAAACGTACATTTACAAAATGTGCCAAACTTTTCCCTGCCCATATCTGAATTCAATTTTACTAACCATTCTTCGAAAATTTCTCTGGTCATCCATGCCTTGGGAGTTGTTCTTGTATACACAGGGTAAGGTAAGAATGCCTTTGAAACAACGGGGTTTGCAGGATTTTCCGATAACAAGCGGTTGATGCATTGCCATTTGCAACTTTCACACGGGCTGTTTAAGGTATTGACCAATCAGAGCAGGGCATTCGAATGATGTACATTATAACGAAGGGATAATTTAACCAAGGGAACATAAAATTTGTTCGTTAATCTGAAACTTACGTTAAACTGAATTTTTTTACCGCTAAAACACCTACATTTCCGCAGTGGATTTTAAATTTACGTTATTTTGAAATGTACGTTAAAGTGAGGTACGTTGTAATGGGATTTTACTGTATTGTTTTTGTTCAATTTGGTGATTTCTTGACAGACAACCAAATTGATTGTAACCTCTTTTTTTATTGATGAAAATAGGAAAGAAAATTCCACAGCCTGGGTTCGAACTAGGAACCTTCTGCTCACCATGCAGACGTGCCAACCAATCGCGCCACTGTGGACATGGAAGCATTAACGCTATCTACATGTCCTTAGGGCTGGTTGGAGCAGTACCCAGTTCGCAGGCTGGGACTATCTTTCCTACTGGCATTATAAATCGTTAAAGATTAATAAATGAAAGGTCTTAAGAGGATTTTTTTTGCCACGCCAAACCTCAGATGTTGAAATTATTGATGAAAATAGGAAAGAAAATTCCACAGCCTGGGTTCGATGGCTACGCTCAGGGGCATGTTGTAATGGCGGATGCATTCGAAACTTAAACATGAACATGCCCGTGAAATTGAAAATAAAAAGATGGATAGTAACTCCAAGCAATCTAGCAGATGAAACAATTTCAATAGGATAATTATCCAGGGTGTCTACAGGTCACGAAAGTCACAAAAAAAGTAGCGAAATTGGAAAATGGGTCACGAAAATTCTGAGTCGCGGAATTAAAATTTGTCATGGGAAAATTCTGGTCTCTCCAGTCCAGGGAAAATGCTTAAAAAGGTTTTTTTTTTTTGTTCTTAAAAATAATTAAATTAGGCCAGGAAATTTTTTTAAATCGTCCCCAAAAAGTCACTAAATTGACTTTCAGAAAATCTGTAGACATCCTGTTATCGTAGTATCAAGTGATATTATTAACATCCCTTCTAAAGCAAAATAACATTCTTTGGAAGAGCTCAAAAATTACCTCGCCATTCCAATCCTTCCATATTGCGGAGCATCAGTGTGAGAGCTGTCATCACGAGAACAAAAATGTGCAAACCAATGTTCATCCCAGCATTGATGAAATGTGCAATCTAATTGATGCTGTTACAACCATCTATAGGAAAAAATGCATGATTTTGAACAACCCGATAGAAAGATGATTTCATGGTTGAGGAAATGGACTCATTGGGATTTAGATCTAGGGTAGAATGCAAACCTGTCGATAACAAGAGAAGTTGATATTGCAATCACCAACATTAGCGCACAAGTAGTAACAAGGCAATTGGATATAGAATGTTGGACAATATGCATAGTCCTAATAAAAGTATTGGATTTTAACCACTCAAATCAGAACAGTTGCCAGAAGGAATGCACAGGTCGGTTCTGCAAAGCATGAAAAATAAGTAACTAGTTAAGGGTTGTTTTGTTAAAGTGATATCCCAGAAGTCCATCTCGAAAATACAGCAACCTTGTCGGCACCAAATGCTTCATCGAGGAGATTCAGGGAAAGTCTTTGGCAATAATGGACGTTGAGGATTCCTGGCCTTCAAAGATTGGGGAGATGAGGCCCATTTTTATAAGGATGAGACTGCAAACTGCCAAACTATAATTTTGGGTTCAGATACAATGTAAGTGGTTCCAAAAAACTCCAAACTAATCACAACACTATACTGCTTGGGGTGGTTATATTCAACCTTTATGCCAGGCAAACTCAAATAAATACACTAAGACGTTATGAGCTTTAACCTTTTCTTTTGTGTACGATTGGATAAAAATGGCTGAAGCTGGAAGTTCCAAGGTATTTGAGACAACTTTCTCTCCTCGACATTAATCTAAATAAAGACGGATTAATTTGGAATATTTATAGATCCGGTGTGATTAAATACGTGGATTATTGACGTGACTATTCAAAATAATAGAAAATTCATACATAAAGAACGATTTAAGTGTTTAATTTTTATTCATACAGAATAAAAATTATGGAAGTTTTTATTTTTTTTATGCTTTTCAAATTCTGTTTCAGAAATAAAATTTAGAATTCAGTAATGAACTTTTTAAGTTTGTTGAAAATAATAAAATCTGTTTAAGGGAATCTTTAGGTGTTGAGCCGCTACTTCTCCGCATTGAGAGATCTTAGTTGCGCTGGTATGGCCACGTGATACGGATGCCGCAAACGAGTCTTCCTAGCCAGCTGTTATTTTCCAAGCCGGTGGGTAAGAGACCAAGGGGTCAGCCTAGAACCAGGTGGCTAGACTACATGGAGAATCTGGGTTCGAGTCGCTTGGATATTACCAGGGAGGACATGCGCCTGATGGCGGAAGATCGCGATCGCTGCAGATCCTCCATAGGGCTGCTGCCCCCGCGACCCTAACGGATAAGCGGGTTTAAAAAGTAAGTAAGAAAATAATAAAATCATTTTTTTTTTTTTTTTTTTTTTTTGACATTTTGGAAGAAAAAAGGATAAAGAAAAAAAAAAGCATGAAGGCAAAATACTCAAGTCATGTGACACAGAAGCAATATGTAAAGGAATATTTTCTAAAAAGGCAAATTGACGAGAGTTTCTCTACCGATATACCAAGACAGACTACAGCTCGGACAATTTTTTTTTTTTATGCAAGATATCAGATCATCTTATCTTGTACAGAGGGTATATTATCACAGAACGATAATCTGAGGCACTTACTCCTTCAAGGGAGTTTTGCGTCATCCCAGTAAATAACGGCTGCTACGAGATGACAGCAGCAGCCAGGACCGGCAGCTTAATGTGCCCTCAGAGGCATGGATGGGGGGTGGGGGGGATTCATGATGGGGGAGCTGCTGGTGGACAAACAAACCAATAGCTATTACCAGTCAGACTAAAGTCCCCCAACAGCTGTGCCCCAAATAGCCATCCCACCCAGCAGTGATCTTCAAGCCTCTGGCTGTCACCCAGCCAACAGTTGGCTGCGCCTGAAGTTGCTTAACTTCATCAATCAGCGAGCCGACTGACGAGACAACCAGGCCACCCCCTATCAAATGATACACTAGATCTATTATGCTTTAGTTATTTCACTGAAAATAAACGATCAGTCATACTTTTCTTACTAATTAACTATCTTGCTTCCCGACATCACTGTGTGTGACTTCGGGTTGTGGGCTACTTGAAAGCCAATGTCTGTCCTGGCAGTGTTCCTAATCTTGCAGCCTAACCGAGGCCAGCTCACTTGGACTAAATGATAGTAGGCTGCTAAGCCCTAAGCCAGTGGACACTGCTGATGGAGTTCTATGAGTGCTTAGTTGTTTACCTGTATGTTTTGTAATTTTCGTTGAAAAAACAATAAATGGTACTGTATTACTTTCTGATATCTCCTTGTATAACATTTATGAATTGAATTGTGTTAATGGGTTACTGTTGAGTGATTAAATAGAAAAAAAAAAAAAATTATTAAACTTATTTTCTCCACTTAATGGCAATATTTATATGAAACAACTCTAAATTAGAATACAATAAAAACAAAAATATTTTACATCTGTGCCTGTAATTAATTAAGTTGAAATCATAGAGAATACAATTTATTTAAATATTAAACTGAAATGCTAGAAGGAAGATTTATATTTTTTAACTTCAACCATAATAAGATGAATGTTAATGAGTTCCCCACGAAGAGGATTCTTTTGATTATTTAGAGCTGGTTGCGAAATTATCTTCTGAAATCTGTGATAATAATGGATTAATTGCGTCAAAGTTCCCTAAAAACATCAAAACAACATACTTCTTTTAGTTGCATATTACAATACATCAAAATAATATTATAAAACCATACATGAAGAAAAAAAGAAAGCTTTAACAAACAAATACTACGAGGGTTGGGGCAAAAGTCATGGCAACTATTTTTTTTCTTGAAGATACCAGTCCAGTTGGAATATGTGACATATACAGACGAAAGGACAAGGTGTTAGCTACATGTGTGGACAATGAATAGCACTGAAATATGGCCTTCACGGTGCAAAAGAATGACAACACAGTACACATAAAGTTGACATGACAAACCTGGGCCTAAAGACCCTCAAAATAGTCCCCTGCTACTGTCACCACACGCTGCCAATGATGTGAGAGGCATTATTCATCACTGGTTGACACACATCCTTGCTGAAACTTTCCTACCCACCGTGCTACTGTACGGTATGGTAGGGCATTATTCCCAAGGGCTTCCACTAATTCACTGTGACATTCCATCGCATTTCTCCCTCGGAGAGCGGCTATTTTGATGTAAGCGCGCTGCTCAACACGGGTTACTTCCATCCCGCACGACACTCACCAACTGACTGATTTCACAGCCCTCGCTGCGCTACTACCGGCTATCACAGAGCCATCTGTTGTTCTGCATACACACTATGCCTGCAGAACTTCCACACGACACATATACGTTTGTGATCCGTTCACATATCTACAAGAAAAAAAATAGTTGCCATGACTAATGCCCCAACCCTCGTACAAAGAACCCAAAATGTGAAGATAACCAAAGATATGCCCACCTTCACAAAATATTCATAGATAGATTAACAAAAATTGTGGAACTATCATGACCCCATATGCCAAAGTAAACTGCAGTAAAAAAAATTGGTACGAGGGCAAATTAATAAGTCTGTTCCGCGAATTTTTTTTTCACAGCAATTTATTGGTCAAACAAGACGACATTAGGTGCACAGGAGTAGCAGTTCATTACTTATTTTTCTATATATACACCACCAATGGCAATGCATTTTTCCCACTGTTGACACCAATTTGGATAGGCCAGCTGCATAAAACGTCATCGGCTGCTGGTGTAACTACTGTCACACAGCAAGTGGAACAATCAACGCAATATCCTACACTGCCATGCTTACCAAGCTACACCGTGCCTTGCGTGATAAGCAATAGAGTGACCACATCCACCTCCTTCACGACAATGCAAGGCCACACGTCGCCATGGAACAATTCAGTTAGTTTTTATATCTGTTTGCGTTATTAACTTTATTTTCCAAATGAACTTTTCCTTTCCTAATATCAATCAATTTTTTTATTAGCAAATAGATTTAATCAAGGAAAAAATCGCTAGGTACAGCTGGGAAATCGTAAATCATCCACCAGATGATGAAGAATACCACCAGACGGTTCCAGATCTAGCACCCTCGGAATATCACTTCTTCGCCTCGATGAAGAAGGCATTGGCTGGCCAGCACTTCTTGTCGTAGAACTGACTTATTGATTTGCCCTGGTATTTAGGATCTTCAGTGCCCAGAATGTGAAGATTTATATTGAAGTTTAAAAAGATAGATTTAACGAGCACAGAAGACATCATACGACAGTAGGGTTCATAAATTGAGGAATTTGCAGAATGGAATCCTTCCGCACATCCAATCAGTCCCAAATTTGGTAAGGTCATGTAAACACAATTCAATCAATCATTAAACATCAAGGTGGCAGCACTGCTGCAGACGGAACAACATAAAAAGTACATGGACACCCTTGACAAAAAATGGTAGCAACCCCCCCCCCTCTAGTTTTGCAAATTGTAGGAGACGTTTATAGCGCCCTACAAAATGAAATTCTACATCAGCAAAAGTGATTTGTTGACGATATAAATAAATGGTATGGTATATTCATTACCTGAAGAATATTGGATCCGTTTTTAAAATTTGTGAAAGAAAGCATGACATCCTGTTGAATTTCATCTAGAGACTTCTTCCACGTAGCTGCAAAAGTTCGAACTAAAGTCACAGCACGCTCTATAAATGACACAAATAAAGAATAGGGCATTTAAAAACTCTCACAAGTCAACAGCATTTTTTCAAATTACTTAATTTCAAGTAAAGAAAAGAAGGATGAGACATAAAAACTTTGGAACGAGATAGATAGCCACTGGCAACCAGTGGCTGGCTGCGCCAAAGTTGCTTAACTCCACCGATTCCACGAACCGATCAGCGAGACAACCAGGCCTCCCCAAAACAAAGTGCTAAGAACAATTATCTTATTTTTCACTAATGTTATTGCTTTATTAGAAAATACTGGGGTCCACATGCTAAAAGCCCATTTGATATGATACAAGCACGAGTTGGCATATAATCATATTACAAGATGAGCAGGCTGTCTTGAAAGGACCAGAACCTCAGTCTTAGCTACAAACCGATCTAGTGTATGCTGGTGCGAAAAGATTCAAGGAGGACAAGGTCGTCAGCAAAGCATGGCACAGCAAGGTCGTCAGCAAAGCATGTGTGTGTGTGTGTGTGTGTGTGTGTGTTTGTGTGTGTGTGTGTGTGTGGATTGTTGGCATACACCCGATCTTTTAAATAGCCCCACAGGAAATAAATTGGGGAAGTCAGGTCAGTGAGCAAGGTAGCCAAGGTGAACAACCCCTCCACCAAGCAGTCACCCACATAAAAAACGCTCATCGCCTCAGCTGCCCTGTCTATCTAGTTCATACAGAAAATGAACAAGAAGGGTGACAGTATACACCCTTGGCAGAGTCCAACACCTACGATGAATGGTCTCGACTTAATGCCATTTATTCGCATGCACATCTCAGGGCTTTCGTAACTTTCAGTAATTGCCCATCCACTCCTTACTCTTGCAAAACATGCTAGAGCTTCTCCCGAGGAACTCAGTCATATGCTTTTCAAGGTCCACAAAGCGAGCGTAACATCTTTTGCATACTCCCAGGATTTCTCAAAGATTTGCCTTAGAGCAAAGATGTGATCCATTGTGCTTCGGCTAGATCAGAAACCACACTGCTCCCCCAACAGCTTGGAGTCGACTATTTCCCGACTTCTCTTCTTCAGAAATGCTAAGAGATATTGTAAAATCTAATTTTTGTAAAAGTTTCTAAAGTTACCAGGCATTTGCATTTTTATTTATATCCGACTTATTATCATTTTGCATAATTTCACTTACTTTCTTCTCGTCGAAGTTGCTCCGTCTGTCCTCTGTCAATAAGACTTTCACATTCCTTCACAAAAGCGATCATGCCTCCAAAATGAGGCGAAAGAATCTCTTCTATGTATTCTTGAGTTCGTGCTGCTAAGAGTTCTTTGAAGCTTTCAGATTCCTTGGAATCGTCTTTAGTTCTTTCCTAAACATTCATTCATCTTGTTAATATGCATGCAATTCAGTTATTTATTAAAATTCATGCCTCAAATTAAAAATCCTACCATGAGTACTGAGAGCATCATATCGTAGTTATTGATTAGAAATATCAACTGCTCTTTACGTTGAGGAAATTCGGCTGCCATGCGAAGAATAAAATTTTCAACTTCACTCTGTAGCATAGCTAAACCTTGATTTACCCTCTCGCTTGGAAAACTTTCGTTAATTCCCACAATGGCAGCAGAAAATTCTGCATAACGACGAGTAATCTAAAAACGATAAAAGTTAATGAATTTTGTTTTAATTACTCCATTCTGTTCCTAATAGCTAAAAGCCCAAAAGTGTGGGTCTATTGTAGAAATACATAAATTAACATAAAAAATATAGAGTGGGGGGGGGGGGAAGGAAAGACAAAAGGGTTTTTTGAAAAATCAATCAAGAGCATGCTCATCATCTTTCATAACATCCGTAGCACTGTTCATCACGAGTCCATCCCCTAGAGGCAGAAAATTAACACAGTCCAAATGAATTTGAGGGAGAACATTCGGTGAAAGTGATTGCAAACAATCGGATTCACCTTCACCTAGCACTCCTTGTTCGTCAGTTGCTCACAAAGCGCAACACGTTATCGCTTCCACATCTCGCCAGATTTAGCTCCTACAGACATCTTCCTTTTCCCAAATGAAGATCCAGCTAAATGTTGCAGCTTTAACATTGCTGGCAAGATCCAAAATGAATTACAGGAGGTGCTCGACTCGCTTATAAAAGACGACGAGGGGGTAGCTCCCTCAGATGGGAAGAACAAGAAGTGAGGACCTCCAGAAATGTAAAATATAATCAGAATGTGGATAATTTTTGACTCATCCTCATATAAATTTACACAATTTAAAATTTTACAGAAAAACAACCTACATAGTGAGGTCTCATGTCTATTGTACCCAGTCTTTGTGGGTCACAATCTCTAATGGACTGAATGTTGATTTGTAAAATGAATTCAAAACGTGGCCAAAGAATATCTAATGTACTTTCCCAATACCTAAAAAAAATCGACAGATTAATTAAATAAACAAACAAATCAAACCAAAAAATTTATCCTATCTATAAATTTAAAAAATAGTAGCGATACATCACCTGTCGAGAACAGGAACTGCTCTTTTGTGCATTAAAAGTTGAAAGCGATATACCAAATGTATACATAAAAAGATGGCAATGGAGTCATAACAGTCCTGAATGTAAGTATCGGTATGTTTCTAATAATGATACATAAAGAATTGCAAACACTAATTAAGACGGTATATAACAGTAAGAAATACCGGTACTTTACAAATATTAATAGGACAACACTTAAGATGAGCTGAAAAACCCAAAATGGCAAAATAGAGTAAAAAATATAAATAAACACAAATCGAGATAGAATACAAAGATGTGACACGAGGAAGCAAAACAAAAATAAAAATAAACAACTTGAAGCTAAGAAACGTCGTCGGGGATATTGTTGATTGTGTTCATTTCCGGGTATATTATTCTGTTGACCGCATCGAGTATAGCATTTTTCTCAAAACTGAGTTGGTTGTTTAGAATCTTTTCTTTATCTGTCATGAGGTGTTTTTTAATAATCAGGTCTTCATACGTGAGTATCCTCTGTGGATCCTTGATGAATTTCACAATGGACATGATCTCCTGTATCTGACCAAAGCTGTGTTTGTTGGTGATAATGTATTCGTTAAATCTTTCATGGAATGATCTTTTGATGGATCCCAAGTAGAAACAACCACATGTTGGGCATGTGAGTTTATAGACCCTGATGGCGGTGTAGACATCATCATGTTGAATCCTATCCTTCGGGTTTAAAAGATAACGGCATTTGTTCACCGTGCTGTATACAATTATTAGCCTGTGATTCTTGAGGATGTTTGTAATCCTGGTTATTTCTGGACCTGTATATGTAAAAGTGATGTATTTCGGAGATTCGGTTGTATGGTCAATAGCATGGTTGCGTAATTCGATTGCTCGTCTCGTTTTTCGGAAAATAGTTTTGGTGACCTGGTCTGGGAAAGCGTTTTTTTCTTGCCACATCGTACATAGGTAAGTCTTAGTTCATCGTTTCTGTCTTCATCAGTGATAGGGTGAAATTCATCACTCAGTTTTGAGAAAAATGCAATACTCGATGCGGTCAACAGAATAATATACCCGGAAATGAACACAATCAACAATATCCCCAACGACGTTTCTTAGCTTCAAGTTGTTTATTTTTATTATTTTTATTTAGCTTCCTCTTATTTGTACTCACAACATCTTTGTATTCTATCTCGATTTGTATTTATTTATATTTTTTACTCTATTTTGCCATTTTGGGTTTTTCAGCTCCTATCTAAACTTTAGTATTATGTTTCAATTTTTTTTCTTCTCTGTTTTCACCACTTTTTGGTTTTTGGCTCTTATATCTACTGTTGGCTCTCATATTTACAGTCTGCATCTGATAAGTTAAACCTCGACCTTGAAGGGAAGAAATTTATTCTATTGCTAAAATGGGATGAAAGAGGATGCAAGAGGATGAAAAAAAATCTGATGTAGTGCAGGGAAACTTGTTGTTTTACTTTTCTCTGATTGGTGGACCCCTCCCATATAAATCGGGTGTTGTAGCCATTATCCCTTTAAAAATGTCACTTGATGATACATATAAGGAACAGCCAACTACTATTACTACTTGATGATGACTAACACGGGAACCATCTGAACCTGTATCTTACAGTTTCACACAAAATTGAAACATTTTACTCATCTAAAACTAAATGCTTGCAAAATAAGAAATTGCAAAATTTTGTTTCTTTCAAAATAAACCACAAAAACGAAAAAATTTGAGTGCACATAGCCATACAAAGACTCCCTTGTTAAGTCACACTTAAAGCAGTGTGTATTAATGCACTTGATGGAACTTCTTTCCTCCACCACTCAATGATACACACAAATCCAGCCACATGAAAGCAATGGAATGACTTCCTACGGAGGAGCAGCAGATGACAATTGAATGGATTTTGAACTTTCCAAACAAAAATTTATTTCTTAAAAATAATTATTAATATTAGCTAATTGCCATCCAGTAAATAAATCTATATAGTAATTAATAACCATTTCCTTAATTTACTATTTTATTGTATTAATTAATTCGATAATCTTCACAAATTTTCTAGGACTGACGTCATGTATTCACTAATGAAACGAGGGCAAGGCTGTCGAGTGATGTAATGGGGCCAGCAGCCAAGAACACATTGCTTTGACGAGGGGGTATGTATCGCAGTTCTTTATAATTTTAAAGAAAATATTCGTGGATGCTTACTTACTTCATCTTATAAATTATTTCGAGATGAATAATTGCACAGCTTTATAACATTGCTGTAATTACAATTCTTTGGTGACTGCCATTAACAACTTTGTTTTCAGCTGCCTGCCATGTTTTTTATTCTCACTTCTGCTGCTGCCACCACACAACATCATTGCTTCCAAGGTATGCTTGCACACATATAGAGTTCCCTAAACAGGTTCAGATAGTTCCTTTGTACATGTGAACCACCATCAAATCAGGTGCTATAACCAAACTGGAAAGTATCTTCCAAAAGACTTGATATTTCCATAGTTATGGGTTTGCAAACTGCAGTAAACAGAATAAACTGGAACAAATTGTTTTGCATGACGTCTTTAAAGATTGGATGCAACTTAAATGATATAGCATTTAAAATAAAGCTTTAAGCAATGAATTTAATATAGTTCTTATCAGAGCTGCATATGGATCTAAAATGTTAACTCCCTCTTCTCTCCTTGGAAAAAATTATCCATTTTCATCTAAAATCAACTCCATGTTTAAGCAAGGCTTGAGGACCTTAACACTAGTTAAGCTTTCGAGCATACTTGGTTCAAAAATATGAGTGTGCACTCAGTTTTTGGGCACTTTTCATATCTAATTTTGAATGCAGTAGAACCTTCAATAATTAGATTTTATTGAGGAAATTCAAGGAAATTTTTAATCGCGACAAATCGAATCTGGATAATTCGAATTTTATTTCATTTAACTTCAACAATTTGAATCCTGTATAAAGCAAAGCATTTTGCTCTTTCCTTGAGATTCGATTTATTGAGGTATAAATTTCACTTAGAAAAAGCTAAAGCAATCAAACAATGATAAAAAAAAAAAAAAGAAAAAAAAAGAAATTACCAGGAGCATAGTCAGAGTTTTTCCAAAAGTGTTGTTGAAAAAATCTTGAGCATTAGTTCCACTCAAGATAAAAAATTCGTCTATGAACAGATATTCTCGACACGCATTATCAACTAAAGAATATTGTTGGCTGCGAAAAAGGCTTTCATATGGAAGCTAAGAACAAAAAAAATAACACCACATCATTAAACAATCTTTCAATTTAATCATGATAGGTCAAGGGTCAGCAAACAATCGGCCATAATCAATAAACTGTAGGAACTTCTTTTTCTCTATAATTACAATTTACGAGGGTACCCGGGTACCGTTCATGCATTTGTGCGCTATCAATGATTTTCATGTCCCAGTGAGTGTTCAAAATTTTTAAAAAGACTGAAAACTCCACCACTTGGGAAGTGAGATCTGTGATTCAGTTTCTAAACACAAGAAAAGAGTGACCATGTGATATTCACCATCAAATCAAAGAGATTTATGGAACCAATGCGATGAATGAATCATGTGTCCTGTAGCATCGTGCTCCTCCACGACAACGCCAAACCTCATGCTGCTCAGAGAACACGACAATGCCTTCAACAGTTGAATGGGAAATCTTCAATCACACACCCCATAGCATAGACCTCGCTCCTTTTGACTTTTACCTTTTAATGAGATTAAAGATTTTTTGGGAGAAACAATTTTTCACAGTGATGAAGACCCAAATGACGGGGTCACTACTTTTTTTAATGATTGGCAGCGGGTGAACATGAGGCTCGGATACAAAAACTCATTATACGACATGACATATGTTTGAATATACATGGTAACTATCCAGAAAAACCATGTAAGGTATGTTGTTGTTAAATAAAATTCTTTTCCAAAAATCTTTGCTGGTTATTTGCTACTTATAAAACAAATACAGTGAAACCTCCAAATAGCAGACACCAATGGGACCATGAATTTTGTCCTTTATTTAGAGGGACCGGGACTTGTTAAACTGTCCCTTAATTAGAAGTATCCGGAATGGGAGGTTTCACTGTATTACTTTCCGGGCACCCCTCATATATAAATGTCTATATTTTGACCTAAGGTCCACAAAGAAAAATTATTTACATGTCATTTAATTTTATACAGAAAATAAAAGATTACTAATTTAGGCAATAGCCTACATACTTGCATTCAAGCAAAAAATTCATTGCATATTATTGTTTTTGATCACCTTTGTTTCAGCCTTTTGGGCCGCATGTGGAACTATAATGGGTGCTTCAAAGCCAGACGATAATACATTTCCACGGTTCCCCATTGTAAATATCGTTGCTCGATTCTTCAATATTGGTTTACCACCAAATAAAGCTTTATAATGTCAAGAATCACATATTACAAAGTCAGTAATTAAAAAAATTAAATTTAAAAAGAAAAAAAACCAAACAAACAAAAAACACTAGAGTCAAATGTAAAATGAAACTCCAGAATTGAGAACAACTGCTACTGTTAACATACTAAATTTGTAGTCATGAAATCTGTCTATGGTTAGAGGGCACTATGTTTAGTTAACTGTTCGCAGTTAATTAATGTTTTTATTTTACTTTTTGAAAGCTCTGTTGCTTTTCTTTGAAATGATTGCATGCTCTACTTACAAATATCTGCTTGCAAAATGGATGCATAATAATAAAAACTTAACTAATAATTGACTGTATAACTTAACACTATGTGCCAAAAATAAAAATAACTGATTTGACCTGAAGTTTTATTGTTAGTAATGTTTTAATTCATTCGCTTAAAAAAAAATAATAATAAATGCATACAAGGCAATCTAGAAATCGCAATATTTGGTTCCACAGGTAAGCGATTTAAACTGAATACACTAGTTCTCTGAAGTTAAGCAATATCAGGCACAGCTAGCCACAGGATGGGTGACCATCAGCAACGTATGATCTTCACCCCCCCCCCCCATGCTTCAGAAGGCACGTAAAGCCATCAGTTCTGGCTGCTGCGACCATCTTGCAGCAGTCGTCAATTGTTACCCATTTGGGGACCTAACTGACCATACACGATCCTGGATGGATGAATTGTATTCTATTAATAAACTATATTTCCAACAGATCACACCACTTGCAAATTCACATAAAAAGTCTCAAATACACTACATTAAATTCTCTACAAACAGGAATTTTCTCAAGGTCACAGCTATTTTAGAAACGACTTTAAAAATTTGTTAAGATTAATTTTGTCAAAAATTTCTTTTTCAAGTTTAAATTTCGTGTCAAAATGTTTGGAAAAAAATCTCTAATGAAGAAAAAGCAATGTCTTTCATCATGTTTTTTTAATAATGCAATTGAAAGCATAAAAACTCGTCAAAAATGAAATGTGACATTTACATTATTTTCATTTTTTTGGGATGGGGACGGGGCTATAAAATATCTCAAAAAAATCATTTGAAGTAATTTTAGCAATTCTAACATAATTATCCCTCCAGAACCTTTGGAGTACCTTAAACAATTGATTATAAATTTTGAACGAAACAGACCAAAGTTGTGAGTTAGGCAAAAGTATATAAAAATGAAAAGTCCTCTTAAAAACTTCTTTTGGTTAACAGAAACAGTTACTTATATAAGCCTGTTGTAAAAGGCAAAGTTTCAGTGAGTGAACTTTCATAAAAGAGATTTTCATAACAGAAATATTAATCAAGGATACTTCTTTTTGCTGTATCTTCCACCCCCATCAGATCATCTTTTTCAGCTACATCTTCAAACTGAAAGATCACATACACAATTACACACAATAGTATTAATTCAAAAAGAACAACAAACAGAGAGGAAGCCAAATATGATAAAGAAACAAACCTGAAGCTTCATTAGACGATTAGAGTAGCTTTTAAAATAAGAATAAAACATTTTACTTGTGGTCTCGACATATTCATCACGTACTTCTCGAGCTACATTTCTATCATTTGCCACAAGAAATTTATAAAAATACCTAGAAAAATAATAATAAACAGAAAATTATTTATTGTAAATTTTATCATAATCCAGAAAAATAATAAATGCAAGTTTGGTACAATCAAAACGTTATTAAAAATTTCATTTCAGAAAATAGGTTATAAGAAAACACTCAACAGTTATAATGGATTTTTTTTAAGAATTCATTCAACTTCTGGTCAGTGGTCTTTATCATTTTCAAATTACTCTATTTTCCAACATTGTCCCAGCTGTGTTTCCTGAAATGCTTTGTTGCTGTGTTCCCTCTGCACTGATTTTGGAAATTTTTCTTGATCTCCTCAATGGTGCCAAATCTGGGGAAGAGGTAACAGTCTGCTTGAGCCAGGTTAGAAGAGTATGGCTTAAGCAAACTGTTATGGGAGTATGGCCTCACATTTGCACTGGGGCATTTCAGGATGTGGAGGTGGTAACTAAACAAACAGCATGCATAAACTAAGGCTGTGTCTAAAAAAGTCCAACCTATGCAATTTTTAATAGCAATTTTTTTTAAAATGCCTGGCCTTTTTAAATGTCAAATTCTTTGTTTGAAACAATGCTTCTTTATAATACACAATAGCATGATAAATCGTCAACGTATCACGAGATTTAGTCAGGTGCAGTCGCCATCAATCGGGTTATTTAGACATAACCTAAGCTACTTATTGACAATCCAATAATTAATAACTTCATTATGGTCACACAAGGACAACACACTTGCTTGAATGTCTGTAAAACGAAGCATAGCATGCTATTCATAATGCTCCAGAATTTTTTGAACATTCCTTGTATATTTTTGTGACTTAAGTCTCAGCAAATGATTTTAAACAATCAAGTTCAGAACAAATATTAAATGTATGTTATATATAAAGATATTTTTATGCAAATATTTACTATGCCTCTTATGACCAAATTCATCACCTCAAGTTAAAAATGAGAGTTGGGCAACCCAGAGTTAAACCTTAAATTATAACTCTCGTTATCCAATAGAGAAACGTTCAAATACCGTTTCTTGTCCTTAACTCTAATCTTAACCCTAACTCTCAAGATTGGCCCGAGGGATGAATATGACCATTAATGGCCATATAATTATATCTATATAGATGAGTACTTACTTATGCTTCAACATCGCATTCTGGGGTATCTGGTAATTTGTCATAGGTTTACGAAAGGAATAAATTTTTTCCAAAAGATAATCACGAATTTTATCAATTGCCTAAACAATAAATAAAAAAATAAACAATAGAAAAAAAATGTTTAAAAACTTATTCTTACTTCAAGAAAAAAAGAAAGGAAAAAATCTTTTATAATTAAACTCTTGTATATTAAATAAAGAAAATTTGTCTTAAGTGATTCACAAGTCCCTTTAGGGTTTCAAAGTCAAGAGAAGAGTAACCATGACAAACATCATAGCAGAAATGCTCATGTAGAAAGGGAATGTAAGGCAGTTCTGAGGTCTGATTCAGCCTAGAAATGCTGGTAAAGTTAACTAAATCTTTATTTTGTTATAAAAGTAATAATTGTTGGCACAGATGAAGTTTCATCGCTTAATGATAAATAATAATAAAGAGATTTAGTTATATTTAACATCATCGGTATGGAGTTGAAAGCCGAGAGAATCGACTGAAAAACAAGGCTCTGAGATGAAAGAGAGTAGCTTTCAGGATTCTGGATTCAAGTCCTGTCTCGGTCGCTATTTGGCATTTGCCTAAGGCTGTTTTCTTTTTTCGAGCCTGCATGATGTTTGCACAGAAACGATTGAAATGAAGTCGGAATTTTTTTCCAGGAAAAAAATAAAATGAATGCTAGAATTGTTTGTTTTTTGACCAACAGATGGCGTTGTCAGGTTACAGACATCAGTTTATGCACATTTTTAATTCAGACAGTAAGATACCCTCACTCCTGGATGTCACTTGAAACTCACAGACAGTAGGTAGCCATCAAAATTTCACACAGTGTGCATTAACGCCCCCCCCCCCCCACCCGTGTGGGGGGGGGTAGGGGAGTAATTAAACAAAACCTGCAGTAAATCATGTTATATGTGGATAAACACTTTTTATAAATATTAATATTTTTCGACTGACTCTAATTTATTCTAATTTAATATTAGGTAAATTAGGTAATTTATATAAAAAATTTTTATTTCTGAATTTTCTTTACTTTTATTCGGAGTTTATCCAAAACATCTTGAACATCTAAACAAGATCTTGCTTCTCGAAATGACTGTTCCTTTACAAAGCTTAATTTATGATCCAGTATCATGAGCTGTTCCAAAAATGAAGTATCTGTCACTGGCAACTCAAGAATGGCGCTAAAAAAATAAATAAAATATTTGATTAAAGATCAAATGTACAGGCAACTGAAATATTACAATAATTTTCCTTTTTCTAAGTCAGAAATTATCCGAACTTTAATTAAACGAACAAACAATAAACAAACCCATATTTAAACGCATTTCGATTAAGTGGATGCATACTCAAAGGCTATATAAACAGTTAATCAACAGCATTTTTGCTTAACCATCAGGAGCATAAATTAAAAAGTGTTCTGGTGAGCCAATGCGTGAACATTCTACAGTTGTCCATGTGAAAAGCATGAACTCCAAATCGACTCTTGCTATTTTTAATGATTGTCCTTGGTGCTTTGGTGATCGTCATAGTTTTATTTTTAATTTTTGGCCTCTCATATTGTTGTAGGCTTGTATTATTGTTGAACACACAAATTTAAATCTATAAGTAATTTCACTTATATTAAATTGGCCACTCATAAAACCCGTGCAACCCACAGAAATCCCCAACAAAGTAATGAAAAAGTTTGATGCTCGTTGGTTTCGTAGTTGCAGAGATTATTTTGAATAGACACAGAAAGACAGACAGACACATATTGACATTTATTAATACAGATTTATATCAACAATGCTGGCAAACACTACAGCTTAGTACGTTTCATGTATTTTATTATAAGATTCTCAGATATTACTATTCTTACTTAATCATATTTTCTGGAATGACCATGTCATCAACAAACTGGCTGAGTTCTCCTCGAACAGCCTACATGAAATAAAAATCATATAAAAGTCTAAGCTCAATTTCCAATGCAATACTTAGATACATGTAGTACTATAAACGTATTTAATCTAGAAAATTGGAATCTTGACAGTTATTTAGAAAAAAAGACTGCTTTATAAAAATAATATTTTTTTTCTTCAGACAGACAGTAGGAAAGTGTTACAACAAAGACAAACAAGATCTGAGCAGTTTTATTAATAAAAATTCTAATACAGTAGAACTTCGATACATCGAATTCCTCCCTAATTTGAAGTTTCAGTCTATTCCCTTCCACTCCAGGGCTAAAACCTTTATAAATCGAAGTAACAGAACCTCCATAAATAAAAATTTTTTGGAGGAAAGTTAGTCTCTATAAATCGAAGTTAACGCAAATAAATTCACCCACAAATCAAATTCTCTCCATCTGGCCCTCTATAGATCAAATTGATGTCGGTTTATCTCTTCCCTATTAGAAGTTCATAAACGGTTCTAATTGATTTTCATTCATAAGCATTTCTTATTTGATTCTAATTGGCCAAATAATTGTCCTACCAAATGATTTGTACTATAAATTGAATAATCACCGCACAAATAGACAAACAATTGGCAATTGTCACTAATAGACAAAAATAAATGCACACTTTTTAATTCAATTCTCGAGAAGTTCAATTTTATTTTACTTAACCTTGATAAATCGAAGTATTTTGCTCTTCCCTTGACATTTGATTTATCGAGGTTCTACTGACCAGTACCTTATTTGTTAGAATAAGATCTACATAAATTCTTTCTATAAACATCTCTATGTAAATGCTCGTTAAAACTAAATCTAAATAAATTATCTTTCCAAATAACATTTTCCACATTAGAGATCAACAAAAAAATAAATTTGAATAAGTAATTTATAATGATTAAATGTTTTGTTGAGTTCACTTTGAAAAACCTCCCCATTATTCATTTTTTATTATTATTATTTATTTGAGGAGGCAAGTTCTAGATTAGCAAAAATGAGAGTAGAAAACCAAGAAGTATTAACCTGGCGATTTTTCAATTTTACATTCATTGCTGAAGATTCATCTTGAAGTTCTAAAATATCCTTGCTGATACAACCCAAATCCTGTTGAAAATTTAGTAGCAACTGCTCCATACGCTAAAATTAAGTGAAACAAATAAGTAGATAATTTATTGTCACTAAAATAAAAGTACATATTTTTCAAACTTTCTGAACTTAAATACATTATTGAAGCGAGTGGTATTCAAAATCAAGTAGCTCTATTCAAAGCACTGTGGAAAAGAAACCAATCAGCATAACAATGTCAAACTTGGATGATATGGTGCTGTTCACAGTGCCTAGTGATAGAGTGTGAAGTTTCCCATCTTGAACCAATGAACTATTCATCAATAGCACATGGAGTCAATGGGCCTTTCTGCAACAATGATTTCAGGTGTGCTTGTGTGTGTGAAATGATGCAGCAGCATTTTCATCATTCTTGTAGAACTGAAATAGCTTTAATAGCATGGTCAGGCAATAAGAAAACACAATTGCAATCATCAAATACCATTACCGAATCACCTTTCCACATCTTCCCTCTCAAGCATTTTTTGCACATTTCACCAAGTTAAGCCCAATGGTTTCCTCTTCAGAGTGCTTTTAATAGGGACACTTTATTTTGAATCGTTGTATTTTAACCAAATCAAGTAAATTTTAGATGATAATGTATATTTGCGTATTAAGAGTTACTGTCGGTCATATAAGCTTACTTTATTTACAAATCCGTCAAACATCAAGTAATGTCCTTATATAGTTGTAAAAAATATTAACAGTTTAACAAATGTTTTTTAATGAAAGAAAACATCAAAGGCACAAGTCAAGCAAATTCAAAATAAATATTTGATGATTTCATTAATATTTTTAATGGATTTTGTCAGGATATCAATGTTAGTTATTTATGAGAGTGCACCATTTTGAGAATCAGTGTGTGTATAGTTAATAATGAAAGAGTAGGAAGCAATGCAACGATAGAGATAGAAATGAGAGATTCAGACTTTCACCATTGGAGAGCAGAGTGGATTAACATATCTTAGAGGTGATCAGCCAAAGAAGGGCAAATTTTAAAAGTAGTTCAGATGCAGCTTGAAAGTTTGCAACTGAAGACAGGATGCAAATCAAAGTCTTTTCAAAGGATAACACACGGGATGTTTAGAACTTTTGAATACATGTCAGTACGATATGGATTTAATTTCTTTAAGTGTGAAACAAACCCTAACTTACTTCTAAGATATGGTCGCAAGCTTGTATCTGATTATGAAGACTTGCAATATTCTGACTTTCTGAAATATCTGGAGTTGGTGAAGAAAAATCTTTTCATTCCTTATGTTATTGCAATTTATATAAAGGCGCAATGTATACATCAGAAAATACAGTAAACCTAAAATATCAATATAATTCCACTTAACATAGACAAATAGAGTTGAAAGTGTTCTTGAGGTGTGGAATTCTACATGTACTCATTAAAAAATTTCTTCAGAGTCCTTTACAAATACACCGTACCTTCCCCTGCACCCCCTAAAAAGGATACAATCTTGAATTGATGCAGTCTCAACTTCCTTTAATTCCTTTTCCACTTGTCTAGAATATTGACGAAGATCAACGCCCTAAAATTAAACAAATTACCAACAACATGCAAATATTTTAAAATGCACGTTCATAAAAGAAAGATGTCAGAATTCAAATTTAGCACTTGAAAATTAGCACTCTACTATCAAAAGAAATTTATTTTATCTATTTCTTTTTTTAATTTTGAAATGTTGCAAGCAACAGGCTGGTAAAAGCCAATGACAGTTTACAAAAAATAAAACTTGTAAAGAATACAAAGCTGAAAATAATCATCATAATAAAATTAAACATTAAACAAAAGGATCATAAGAGGATTTTATTTAATATCTATCTTATTTCACTCGCAAACTCATCCAAATACTCATGAAAAATTTAGACGAATCGATTGTGTTGCGGATGAGTTGGCAGGTATCATTAGATGTCTGCGATCGGCCATGACGGTACCAAACATGCAGGCCATTAAGAATGTAATTATGCACAATCCAGGAAGATCAGTCCACAAAACACAAGGAAACGTCAGGCAATATCTTCTTCAAGAATAACTTTAATAACTGTCACAGTTTGCTTGCTATTCCATTTTAAATACCATCGGTCCTTTATAGGACACCCTGTATTAACTTGTTGTTAGAATGCAAATTCCCATTCAAGATAAATTAATAAAAACAGCCCCACTTAATTTATATATAGATCACATACCGTTTTTAAAGCTTCCTTCACTCGTTCATCTTCTAAGTTTTCTTGGATGTGGACTGAATCAAAAATAAATTTAATTAAACAAGTAAAATGAACTAACATGAAAATGGTAATACATAAATACTCATCAATCATAATAAAAAAAAAAATAATAATAATTTCAAACTGAATGAAATTTCAGTTATATTTTTCATTCTCCCGATACCTTCCAATACTATTAAAAATAACTGCTACTGACTTATTTTTATTACATACTAGCAATTATTTAAAGAAATTAGTACTAAGTTACAGTACCATCGACTTCATCCAAAATAAATTCTTCTTCAGGAGGCATGATAAGTGGAGTTAGTTCTAATCCCAAAAGCTCATCCTGTTCAAACTAAAATTTTATTTATATAAGCATTAACTTTTGCTCTGTAATATTGAAAAATTACTCTTAAAAGAGAAACTTTATAAGTGAAAACAATAAAAAATGAATGAAGGAAAAGTACATAAAATTACAGGTAAATAATATCTTGCTAAACTTAATTAAAATATGGAAATGGATTTTTAAATAATAAACCATTCTTGAAATTTGAAAATCATAAAGGGAAATATTAAACATTTTTTTGGTTTTTAAATTTGACACCCCCCCTTTTTTTTTTTTTTAAATGCACATTTCCAAGCATGCAAATGTTTATCATGACCATTAAAAAGCTCTTAGAACACATTACATAATGTAAAGCCATATTAAATAACAATTAAAAGGAAAAAATTAATCTTCATTAAGAAATTCATGTTAATTTGGCTTAATAGCCTTTACTTTGCTTTGAAACACATTGAAATAAAATTTAATTGATGACGTGAAGCCATGTCACAGAAAAGCACGTCTCTTATTAAACTTGTTTAGTAACACAGAAAATCTTCTGTATCACTTTCCATTTAATGATAATTTTGCAATGACATAACCGACAGAGCTCTCAAATTATTGCTGGATATTTATCTTGGCTGCACATTGTTGATAAAACATACTGAATATTTATTTTTGATACATATTCTCGATTGCTGTCCAATATACTGTGTGTTTCAAAATTCCCGAACTGCCCCTTTTGTATGTGGGGAAAGCCTAATCTATGACAGCAGGAGGAATGTTCGGCCAACCACTAAAATAACCCAGTGCTGAAATAAATTACATAAAATCAGTTTTACATACTGGCAAAGTTTCTCAAATGTGTTTATTTTATTTTTACATTCCCAAAGGAAATGGTACATGTAGGTTACACCATTTGCCCAAAGTATTCACCGTTCACCTCTTGGCAATACGCTAGTCGCTGCTCAAATGCACTGCAGGCATTGATTAGGAGAACCTTCTCTGCTCGTTCTTGCATACTGTATTTTATTGTTTTCACGCAATAAACGCTTTTTAAACTGTTACTGTACCAGTGTAAGCTTAATACCATATACTGTAGGTTTTATAAATAAAACTTCTAGCATTTTTTACTTTAACCTTTTATTTCACTCTCATATTCGTGTATTTGCATTTATGTAAAATAAATAGTGGGATTCGTAACGACTGGGAGCATCCATTAATTAAAAAAAAGAGATTGAGAGACAGTGGATCCTGTCTACCAGCCAGGAAAGTCATCTCCTGCGCTCAGGAACTTTTGAAACACACGGTATAAATGCTAATTATATAGCCCCTGGGGATACTAAAAGGGCTTTTACATAAGGATTTTGAGATGATGCTACAAAATTAAGACTGATACTGTCTAAAAGCAGTACATCAATGACTTTTCAGGTTTCAAAAACAAGCACAGTATCAGCAAAACCTACATGATTGAAGTGGAAGTAAGAAAATTTAACGTTCAGTCTGTGGGCTACTCTGATTTATGTGAATACATTCTCAATTTTATAAGTACATGTAATTGGATGGCTGAAAATTCTTCCAATACAAAATTCCTCTTTAACAAAAACTTCATTTTACCCAAATATCTAAGTATTAGTGCAAAGTTTCAGCTGTTATGGCAAACTGTAAGTATCACTGATGAGGAGATGTACAGTCATCAAAGGGAAATAATCCACACTTGAATTTTACTCTAAGTTTTACCGTTTCAATATTAATTTATTTTTAATAATTTAATATTACATTTAGAGTTAACATTATTAAGATTATTAAATTTAAATAATTATAATTAAAAAGGCTATTAAAACAACACATTAGCATGAAATGTAATATTAAGTATTAAACTCGTATGGATTATTTTCTTTGATTGACTGTACAATAAAAGTAAATCTCACAAATAAACTGTCTTGTTCTTTGAAGTTATTATGTTCAATACATGTATCAGCTTTTTTTTTTTTATCCTTTGTCAGCTTCACTAGATACTGATATCAGCCTTTCCTAGATTAAAACTTTGGCAGCCCTGAAGCATAAAAGAGGATTTTTATACTAAATCTTTTCATCCAATAAAATTAAAGACTGAAATAGGAAAGAAAATTTTGCAGCCTAGAAACAAACGGTGATATTCTTGGATCAATTTGGATCAACATTTCAATACATTTCTTTTACTTATGTGAAAGGAATAAATTTTTGACCAGGAATACTGCTATTACAAAAATTCAGTACAGAAAACTGTTGACAATTCTTCATGGTGCCCATCTCCATTACCTTTTTATCTGCTGCAAGTTTATCCATTAAAAAATCATTAAAAATTTCATTTTGGAATGAAAATGCTAATTTAGAGCTAAACTTCATACACCATTTCTAAATTCCGGGAACAAAAATTTCGCTCTCCGAGTTTGGGGTATGTTTCATGTAAGATTTCAAAAAAGCATGGCATTTAACAATTTAGAGCAATTTATTTTTAGTTTTCCATTTAGTTCAATGTATTATATAGCACTAAAAAATAAATAATTGCATGTAATGTATCTTTTCCTTCCGTGTTAATAATCATTGATCATTCATATTCGGAATCCAAACTGTTAATGCAGACAGGTCAATAATAACTTAGCAAAGATCATTAATCTTAACCTGTTAATGGCTTATACCATACATAATTTTTTAGTCTTATACATTTTTTTTTTTTCAAAATGTAGAAGACCCGTTTTATTCTATGCCATAAAACTTCTCACCATTTAAGTAGCAAATTATGTTTAGGGTGGCCCAAAACCAGCCTACCAAGATGAAAGTTGTGTTGTAGAACTCAAATAAGCATGGAACTTATTTGAGCTGATTACAAGGTATATGAACTGGCATTTATAAAACAATATCTTTGTCTTTTGTCTCTCATTGCTGAAGATGGCTACTTGGTAGCTGAAATACGTATTAGAGGTTCCCCTCCCTTTTCGTATAAAACATGTTCAAAGTCTTTGCCATCAATTTCAATGGTTTTGTACAATCAGACTGCAAATTTGGCAATCACCTTTGTGAAAACGTTTGTTGGAATGGCCAAAATTTCACATAAGATACATGTCTTATCTTATCTTGTACAGAGGGTAGATTATCGCAGAACAATAATCTGCGGCACTTACTCCTTCAAGGGAGTTTTGCGCCATCCCAGTAACTACGACTGCTACGAGATGACAGTAGCAGCCGGGACCGACGACTTAACATGCCCTCTGAAGCACGGGGGGTTCATGATGGAAGAGCTGCTGGCAGACGAACAAATCAGTGGCTATCACCAGCTGCTGGACAACCAGCACTGGTCACTCAGCAAATGGGTCAGGCTAAAGTCCCCCAACAGCTGTGCCCCAAATAGCCGTCCCACCCAGCAGTGGTCCTCAAGCCACTGGCTATCACCTAGCCAGCAGCTGGCCGCGCCTGAAGTTGCTTAACTCCATCGATCAGCGAGCCAACCGACGAGACAACCAGGCCACAGCCACCCACAGATACATGTCTTAGGATTCATCTTATAGACTTTGTCTTTCACATGACAAAAATGTTCTAATAAATTGAGGTCAGGTGAAAATAGGGGCCAGTCAAAGTCACGTACATCCATAGTGCTTGGGATAATCAAGTGCTCTGACATTCTGTCTGAACATTCGTGCGAAATGATACAAAAATCACATTAAATAAAATGCCTTAATATCATAAACGTAACGCACAATTTTCAAGCATTTACATTGCATACTATTTGGTTTGGTTTATTAGAAATTATGGCGTCGACTACTAAGGTCATTTTGCGCCTTTTACATAAGTTATATCTGCATGCAGCCCAGGACAAACACAAACATCCATGCCCACGGCGGGATTCGAACCCACGACCAGGTAGACTCAAGAACTAGAAAGCCTGCACCCTAGCCCTCTCGGCCACATGGCCAGCTGCATACTATTTGAGAAATTGATGTTTAATCTTGGCAGGCATGTTTTGGGCCGCCAAATCCTTTTAAACATGCATAAATAAACATACAAATCAAAAGTTTTTAGAAAATTACTTCAAGAAAGAATAAAACCAAAACGATAAATGCCAAAATTCCTTGAAAATTTTTTTTCTTAATTAGCTTTTCACTTCAGAAAAATTATCTAATACTACATAGTAAAGAACATTTACATAGATGAATTCATGATACCTAGTAATAAAAATGTATAGTCATGAGACCAGAGTTGCCAACTCTTTAAGTATGGTTTTTATTTTCACAGATTTTCTCTCAAAAAAGGTGTAGAGAAGAATTTTTATGGAAAATATAATTTTTCTAAAGATTTAAATTTTAGAAAATTACACAGATGTTTATTTAATCAAATGAATAATTAGAAATAAAAATGATACTTCGAGTCATAGCCCCCCCCCCCCCCTCTGCACGAGTACAAATTTTTCATCTTAAAACACATAGTGATTTTACTTAATTACTCGATTGGTTTTTACAGGCTGCTTATTTATAATAAACAGATTCTTATACAGATTTCTATACTTTTTATTTACAATTTGTGCTTGCTTTTATTTCTGTCTTTTATTTCACTATCAAAGAAAATGACCAGTTTGAAAATGAGATGGCAGACATGAAAATTTAACACTAATTTAATTCCCACAGTTAATAATTGAATTTACCATGGTTTTTATCCATGCTTTATTTACAGGTTATTTGGTTAATTTTAAGAAGAATTCTTTTTAACAATGGCAATTATTTTAGATCCAAAAAAATTTTCCACATTATAAGGAGAGGCCTTCACGACCATAAACGAATCACTGTATCTTCGTGTTAGCCATTTATTTAATTGAGAATCCACGTAATCTTTAAAACTGTTTTTTTTTTTTTTTTTTTTGGCTTTTCTCTGTATTAGAATGAACTACAATGCATTCATTAGTTCAACTGCTAATTTTTATGGGATGGCAAATAAAAGCAGCTAGATATGAACAAGCTTTCTATTGGATTGCATCATGTTGTCACTAAAAATGCTAAGTTTATTCTGGCTAATGAAATGCTATCTACTAATAGCTTCCAAACTTTGTGTGATGCACGTAAGCGAGTACCAATGCTTTGTGAAACATGGCCTCCGTTTATTTATATTTAGATAAGCACTTTTTAATGTTGTGTTTGCTTTATACTGCTATTTTGCAGTTACCTATGGGAAGTGATAAGTCACAAATATACAAATTGGTAAAGCAAAGATCAGGACATGTTTTAGGCCAAACCTTAAAATGGCCAAATTGTATGAAATGCGATTCTGGAAGAGAGTAGGCATGCCAGCCAAAACCTCTATAACATTGTTGAGGACTATCATAGGGCAGGCAGCAATCACTTTTGCTCGAAGAACAATATTGAGTTTTTACCATGCAGTTTTTGGCCAAAAACAATAACGTCAGCAAGAATGGATGAAAGTAGGCCAAAAAGATAGGTCTGTTTCCTAAGTTGAAAAGGGAATTTAGGGGGGCAAAGAACTAAAAACGGGCTCCCAGGATGCCTTCCATTTATAGCAGAAGCTGTGGGATCCGAGTATGCAATCCGTGTTGACAATGGATAATAAGACCCAGGTATCGTGTAATTTTATTTATTGATGAATTTCAGAAATTTTTGGATGACACATCATAATCTGCACTGTTAGGAATTTGAACAGCAAGTTATTTTTCTAGCATTTTAAGGTGGTCCCTCCCCCCGACTGTTAAGTGTTTCGAGGCATCTGTTATTTAATCGGCATAAATATTAATAATATTTATTAATTTATTTCTAATTTGTCTCATTGAATGGAATAACATTTTCGGTGAAATCTACTTAAGCAGATGATTTTAAGTGTTTCTGGAGCCCGAAGAATGGTAACAATTCTCGAGGCTCCGGAAGTTAAGAGGTGGCAACTCTACTATAACAATATTAACAAGTGTTCATTCATTAAATGAGGAGACACACCTGCTCCATATCGTAGAAACAATGTTCGTTATTTAAGAAAAAATAAAGATTTTTTTTTACAGGAAGAAGTCAAAATCACTTTGCTCTGTTGTTTATGTTGACAAAATGTCAACTTCAAATGATTATCAGCTCCAGAGGCGGCTTCAACAGAAGTGATCTTTGACGATTCCAACTCGAAGAAGCCATATTCACCGAGACACTCGATTCAAGAATAAAGAAGGTTAACGGAATGTCTTTATTCGGGGCTTTTTTCGTCCATTCCCATTTGTAAAATTGTTTAAACTTTATGGAACGTCATCTTTACACAGGTTCCAAACGAACCTACTTGATTGAACACCGGAAACGACGCTACTTGATTGCCTGCGGAAACGGAAGCTTAGAGCGCCATTCGTCCATTCCCATTCCAGACGTTTCACTTCCGTTTATCGCCGCGTTCTTTTCTTTCTGTTCTTGGTGGTGACAGCGAACAAGGAACGACAATGGTAATCCGTTATAATCTTATTATCTGTAATTATATTAAATTAATAAAGTTAATATTTGTGTAAGAAATAATACAATGTTCTCATATGTATGTTAATGTATGTTCAACAGTCGTTAGTAATACCTGAAAAATTTCAACACATTTTGCGTGTTATGAACACGAACATCGATGGAAGACGCAAAGTTATGTTTGCTTTGACAGCAATTAAGGTAGGTTGCCTATTAGATTTTATTAAAATTAAAATATGTTATTGGTGTAAATCATTAAATATATATTTCTTCATATATTTCTAGGGTTGCGGAAGACGTTACAGTAATGTTGTTTGTCGCAAGGCCGATATTGATCTAAATAAACGCGCAGGAGAGTTGAATGAAGAAGAGGTATACAAATAAAAAAAATATATATAATTATTTAATTATAAATAAAAAGCATATTGCTGTTAGAATTGTGGATGTTAGAATTTGAAGTGAAACTTCACTGTTGAGTAAAATGCATAGGGCTTGTTTGGTCTTGCACGATTACCCATTTCATTGCTAATACAGTCTAACCCTGATAACTCAAATAGTCAGCGGACCACATAAAATTTTGGGTAATCATGTAGATAACGGCCTCCACCCCAACTTGCATTTTTTTTCTTACCTTGCACTGTTTATTAACGTAAATATTGAGTAGCTTTGTCTTTTTGGAGGGGTGGACCAAAAATTTAGCTTTTATTTTTAATGGGGACTGTTTTTTTTTTTGTTTGTTTGTTTTTTTTTTTGTCCCCCTCCCACTCGAAAGCGATCTCCTTTAACTTTAAGGACACCATTAAAGCTGAGAAATCTTTTAACACAAGTGGCGCCATCTGTTGATGAAATCAGTGAAGTCCAACACGAGTGGGAAAAAAACAGCTGAAACCAACAGCCGGCGAGTGCCAATTTGCATTTCGAGTACGGTTAATTTTTACTGTTCGTTTTTGCGTTCTTTTTCACAAGTGGTGCCATCTGTTTATGCTGACTTTCTGCTGGCTGGGTGACGGCCAGTGCTTGAGGGCCACTGCTGGCGGGACAGCTATTTGGGGCACGGCTGTTGGAGGACTTTAGTCTGACCCATTTGCCAAGTGACCATAGCTGGTTTTCCAGCAGTTGGTGACAGCCACTGGTTTGTTTGTCCGCCAGCAGCTCTTCCATCATGAAACACCCCGTGCTTCGGAGGGCACGTTAAGCCGTCGGTCCCGGCTGCTACTGTCATCTCGTAGCAGTCGTATTTACTGGGATGGTGCAAAACTCCCTCGTAGTCAGATACTAGAACCCAATACCATTTTCCGTGCCAGACTTCAACTGCTACCACCAGATGATGTTGCATGTCTACAGGGAGAGGAAGTAGACACCATTAAACTTAGATCGCTTTCGAGTGAAAAAAATCCCTTTCCCCACCAAAAATAAAAATAAATTTATGATAAAAAAACAATGCAAGGTAGGAAAAACCACAAGTTGGGGTGGTGGCCGTTATCTACATAATTACCAAATTTTGACTTGTCAGGTTTTGGAGTTAACCAGTAAGTCGAAAATGAGGCTACATGACCATTACAAAGATTACATGATACTCATAATATTTCTATGGATTTGATTAGTTTTAATGAGTTCCGTATGCAAATACAGTATCGACCCAGTAAAATAACGGTCCATTCCAACACGAAATCAATTCCAATGCTGTTTTGGCATGACTTCCGAATTCTACTTCCGGTTAGTAAAAATTTTCAAAAGGCACCTCTTGATGATTTTTGCTCATTTGTTTTTCATCTGATGACATTTATGATATATGTATAAATGTTTGATATTTGAAACTTTACAGAGAATTTACTTTTTTCTTGAATTTTCGTTACTTTTCCATAGACAAAGGCAATGAGACAGTGAAGTTTCGAAATCAAAATGGCGACAATCAGAAGTGTATGACTGCTTCTAACATGAACACTTTCTCTAAATATGAATGCGCAATCGTTATCAATTACTATGTCTAAATATTCTGCCATTGAACGTTTGCAATTTTGTGTTCACGCTAAGTTTTGATTTTCACAATGACTGCGAAAGATTCCTGCATTGTTTTCTTTGTCATGTGGAGGTATAGTATGTAGAAAATGTAAAAGAGCTCTATCTTTTCTTTTCTCATCATTTCCGATCGAGTGACATTTCCATAGTTTTAAAGACCAAGCGATTGCCAACTCCGCAACTCTGACCCCACAGGAACAATTAGGCATAAACTTCATAGTAATGTGGATCTTGCTAGAGGAATCTGGATAACGAGTTTCACTTTTTTACGTAATAAATGAAAAATTGGTAAATGTGCGTTTTTGTATACCAAGGCACATACTAATTCAGGGTTCGTTATACTTACAGAACATAAAGATAAAAATTAATGCTAACGAACTAGCAGCATATACGTAAAATATTTCTTTGCAAATGCAGATTTATCTGTCGCTAAAATGGTGGTTATCTTGACTGCTACACTGTAAGCTGACATCTTAGCCCAAATGTCAAATTTTGACTGTGTGCCTGCAAATTGCAAAGGCATTTAAATGTATTAGAGAGTGATAATGAATAAATGCATTAAACAAGTGCCTTGATGCTTATCTCCTATTGTTCTCTGTACTCTCACAATACTTTTATTAACTTAAAATTCTTGATTTAAAAGAAACCCTCCATATCTCAAAACATCTCGAATTTTTTTCTGTTCCAATGAAATTCGAGATGTTAAGGTTTGACTGTATTTTAATTGAAAATATTGATGCACATTGCAGCTCATCTGTTAAAAATTGTAGAAAAAAGATCTCACTAGTTTTTATGAGCTACTCTCTAACAAAGTTTGTCGAGATCTGACTAGAACGTTTCCATCTTAGTACCTGCAACTTTTTTATCTTTTGTTTTTGATAATTGGAAGTTGCATATGCTGACCATCATTATATGTGAATCTGGAGCATAATGTTACTAGCAACAGTGGCCTGGTCTTATTTTTGAATATAAAAATAACACAAATATAATGCCATTATTCCATAAACCCGGGGTCCATCTATTCGAAGCTCGATGGTATTTGTCTCCTTGAGAATCTTGTGCGGCCAATCACAAGCGATATGATACATTTGTGTGTTACTGCAAGATAGAACTCAGCATAAGGCTAGACCTATTTACTATAGCAGTTTTCCATTCCATTTGTCGAACTATTTTTTTTCTTTCACTCCCCTGGTAATTTTCTTGGGAGAACAGTGGATTATCAAATTCATTCACAATTTGTGTGTATAGGATGAATGGAGCAAAAGTATGCTGCCCCAGATGAAAGGGTGGATTCTTTATCGGCTTAATTCGCAAACTTTCAAAAGGCACAAACAGTAATTTGCAAGTGCTACAGAATGGAAATATTATTTGGAAAGTCAGTAAGGCACAGCTTCACGTTACCGTATCTTGGGCATCACTTGTAATAAATTTTGAAAGTTTCACCCTTTTGAACCAGTCGGACACGCATCTTTTCTAGTCCTGAGCAGCGATCTCCAAAACGATGTCGTCGTATGCTGCTAGCACTTAATCGTCATTGTCGAAATGGAACCTCTTGAGCTTCCTCTTCATTGTGCGAAACAGTCACAAGCAGCCAAATCTGATTTCAATATATTGATCTGATTTCCACAGAAAAACTTCTTAGCTGCAGCATATGCCACAACAAACCCCTTGCTCCGGCTTTTGGATGCTTCCATTTTCTTAGCCTCTTGGCACACAGGATCTCACATGGTGCCCAGTGGAACAGAAGGAAGTTGCCACCATTACCTTTCCAGCACTTGCGAGAATGTTTGCGTTTCTGTAATGGCTTTGTCCTTTGGTTCCTTAGTTTCAGGGTCGTAAAGAGCCATTTTGTCCAGTGCTCCCGCTAGCCTATTTTAGGAGGGCGCTGCGCCCTGCCGGGAGAGTATTGCGTCCTGTCACGAGAGTAGTACGCTCGTTCCCAAAAACAGTGCTTTTCTGCGAAAATGGTGCTTATCAATTTGCTCTTGCTCTTCTATGTACCCTTCGCCTGATTTTATAAAACTGAAAGCACACAATCAGGCTTAGCCCTGTCCCTCGCCCCCCTTCCCCATGAGATGCCTTGACACTGCATGATGTGCCCTCTTGCTGCAGTTGACACCCTGCCCTCCGTCAATTTTAGTGGGAGCACTGTTGTCACCTGTGCAGATTTTGTTTGGTACCCCATTGTTGAACCTTTCGATCGTGGTACCACTGCACTCTGACCGCTTTCCGCTCTTGGCTCAAATAAATGAGGCATCCATTATGATGAAACCTACCTGAGTTGCAGGTGGTCATGCAAGATTGTTTTAACTGTTGATGATCTGATGCACAGGCTTGCCTCAATCAGGAAATAGGTCACCCGATTGTCGTTCGCGATCATATCTGACACTGCACAGATGTTTTCTGGCTTAACTGCATCAGAGGTTCATCTACAAGTGGTGGTCTTACAACCATGATGCCAGGATGAAACTGTGGCTTTACTTGGAGCTCTGCCAGGAAATGTCTGTTGTAAAGTTTCAAATTGAACATTTTTAAGCCTTTGGAATAATCATAGAAAATTATAGCACGCCATTGTGTTTTACGTCTGTCAGTGCACAAGCTTTAGAATGGTACCACACATGCACACAACCGTATGATGAATGCCCCTAGTGCAGTCCATCTATTTTATTTTGGTGGGTGCCCTTGTCTGAGTGATAGTTCAAGTTCGGCCTAACACATAAAAGTGCAAGCCTCACTCAGCATAGATGGTAATCTCAAACATGTGAAAAGTACTAACCGGGAGCTAATTCCAAATTTTGTTTCTTTCATTCTAGGTTGAACGTTTGATTACCATCATGTCCAATCCTCGCCAATACAAAATTCCCGACTGGTTTTTAAATAGACAAAAGGATATCAAGGATGGCAAATATAATCAAGTCATGGCTAACACCTTGGAAAACAAGCTGCGTGAAGATTTAGAACGCTTGAAAAAGATAAGAGCCCACCGTGGATTGAGACATTTCTGGGGGTGAGTAAAAACTTTAGTAGGGTTGAGATCTTAAGGGATTTGCTTTATCGTTATTAATTGTGATTATGTTTAATAATTAGATTGCGTGTGAGAGGTCAACATACCAAAACGACTGGCCGACGAGGAAGAACTGTTGGTGTATCCAAGAAGAAGAGTTAGATTGTAGGTGTAATTTAAATGTGAGAATAAAACGTTACTAGATGCTTTTGGAACTGTTTAATTTTTTAATCAATATTGCATAACATTGGATTTAACAATAACTTAGTCAATATGCTATTTAAACATTATAGAAAATTAAAGACATTTAAAAAAAAAAAATCTTAAATGCTAGCATTGCATAATTTGAATTGTAGAACTTCATTAAAGATTATATACATTTTATTGCTAGCGATGTTGATGCCTGCACGACGGGCTAAAGAGAGCACTTGAAGAAACCATCAATTCAAAATTTCCAAGTAAGCTACAGGAACTTTCCCTTTCTGTAGGCCTCGTTCCCCTATCATCCAATCTGGACTGAGACCAGGCACGTTGTAAACAGTGATCACCTAAAGCAAAATGTTAAATTATTACTCATTTGTTGATGACATGAAATTTTTAAAGATCGCTTAGATAGTAAGTACCTCATCTGTTTGTAAGGACAATTCTTTACTGTCAGCAGCATCGTAATCGTACATTGCTCGTGCTTTCTTCCCAAATCCTGTTGCTGATAATGCATGGTCTGAAGTTGCTGGGCTAGATACATACAATGTGGGATGCTCTGGAGTAGTGGTTGTAGCTGCCGTTGTTAAAGATGTACTGAAATTGAAATGTATAGGGTAAAGGAAGGGCATCAAGAAAAATATTAAATTGTTAGAATGCAGATGGTTGTTTAAGCCCATGAAATTAAATTCCTAATTTAGAAAAAAAACTGTCTACGATGAAATTTACTTAAACACTAATTACACGATGGCAGCATTGTGTGGGGGCCGACACTGGCATCCTGTGCTCACCAAATCAAAATGGCAAAATGTGCCTGGATCATTGGAACAATGTCAAACTTCGACAAAGGTGTTCAAGAGAAATAAAATTCACCAAAGTTTAAACGCTGCTGTAGCACATTGAACGGATTTGTACATGTGTAAGAGAAGGCCAATCACTGCTGTTTATGATGCTATAACCTTATGGACAAAAACTGCTTCTACAGAGCAAATAAGAATTTCGGTACATAAACTGAATTAATCTTCAATTATTGCTACCAACTGTGCAAACTATGATAATCTGCAATTTGCCAGAGTTTTATGTAACCATCTGCTTCATTAGAAAGGTACAATGAGCTCTGGAGGGGGGGGGGGTATCTAAGAGCATATGATTGGTTAGTTTATGGGTGTTATTAATAGCTAGGTTCTTCTGCACTTTTTCACATGACTCCTATCTTTGCACAATCCAGAGGATTCAACATGATTAATACCTTTTACCCACTCCGGACAAAAACGTCCCATGTCCATGGAAAGATTTGAACCCATGGTCCAACAGATTTAAGAATGTATACGAGACAAGATTCGGTCTCCATGCTTTGAAAACGAGTGCATAAATATGGAATGGAACAAAAAAAGATCGTGATATTATTCCTGTAATATTTGTCAATGCTTCCTACAGCCCACACAAAGGGACCATCTAATACTGACTACAGCCGATCAAGGCACATAAGAGCATTTTTGGTTGAAGGGATTACTGGGCAATGTTAAAAAGACACTGCAGAGTTAAAAAAAAAAAAAAAAAAAACGGGCTCTGGATGGATGTATTGGATTAAAATTAATAAATAAATAAAAATCTTTTGTCTTAGTTTCACTCTTTGAGACTGCTACTTCGTGCACACCTTCAAATAATACAATTCAGACAGCTTCGGGCATGATTGATCAGGAATTGAAACTGGTTAGTTGCAAACATATCAGATAAGCCCCAAGAAAAAAGTGACCAGGACTCATCAATGTGGCCTGTTTCACAAAACAAAGAATCCATGCTACTAAACTGATCACAGAATCATTCTCGGGATTCCAACATTAGATTAAAGACTACGAAACTGGGGATGAGGAAGCTTCTAAGGAGCAAAATGCTGTACCAAGTTTATGAACTACGCTAAAGAGATCTTTGAAATAAAGAAAATCTGTTCCAAAATTGCTGCCAGGTAGAGTAGGTGGGATAAGTTATATTAAACATGTGACATTTGCCTATGCAAATTCCCCTTGTAGCACTGATTTTTGAAATCTGAGGAGTTATGTTCATAGTTGACTTACGCCTCTTATGCCCTGTCGAAGAGTTGCTGGCAACTGTGGTTGCAAGCAACCAGAAACAATAGGAAACCGAAGATATGAGACTAAATAGATAAACTAATAGCTGCTGCCGCCACCACTCGTATCGCTCTTGTTCGTTCTCTCCTTCCTATCACCGTTCAACATCGTACCGGCTACCTCTCAAGATAGACGTGGAGGATGTAGTTGCAGTAGCTATTTTTTTTTTTTTTTTTTTTTTTTTTTTAAATAAATAATAAAGCACAAAACAGGGGGGAGATAAGGTGACCCCCCCCTCCCCTATTACATTTCAAATTTCATTCTGGGGTCTTGCAAAAACGTGACAAGGGGGAATAATGATAAGGTCCAAGAAAAAGCGAGGCCTCATGCAAGATGCTAAATACTCTTGTGGACTTATTTTCATAAATATTTTGCAACATGGAAAATTGCTTTCCACATGCATCAACGATAACTATTCTAGTTATGTCTCAACCAGTTGACAGTCCGTAAGAGGCCTTATCAGACGCTTTCTTAACTTCTGCTTTCCACTGTAGCAATTTTAGTGAAAAGGCTATAGTGCTGTCTAGATTGTTAATGTCCTGTTGCCACCATGTTTCATAATGGGTCTGATCTTTAATGACCTGTTGATTGATTGGTTCACATTTTTAATAACTTTGCACAATTTTGAGAATTCCACGCGATTGCTATTTTTTTAAATTTATTACCCATTTTGGGAACAAACAACATCCTTCCCACAGCAGGTTGACCTAAATGACCTTACTAAATTTAAGTTGATTTATTGTATTTGATAAAATAAAGCTATGCTCATTTTCTTTTATTGCATTTGTAACAAGTTCAATTTCAGTCTAAACCAAATTTATATACAATCAAGCATTTTTTTTTTAATTATTAATAAAAAAAAAATTGGATGCAAATCAAATGCTAAACACTGGAAAATAAAACAAAAAACAACCCAATGAACAACCTGGATACCATTTCAGCTGCAACAGTTTTTAGCAGCCCTAACGGTAAGTGTTTTCTTGTGTTCTGTAATTAGTTAGGAATAACAAAAGCAATGCACACTACCAATCGTGTTTGCATGCAAGGTGCTTAGCCTTATTTACATATCAGATAACTAAAGGTAAATGTCAACGAGTAAATACTTGGCCAATTCATGTTGTAAATCTTTCATGTATTGGTGACACTGGGCATAATACGTTACTTGAGCTTCAACTAGATCATTCAAACATCGGAGATGGTGAGCCTGTAAAATTTTTCAAAAGTTACAGGTGTCAAAATATCTTCGACATGGATTATCTAATTTCTGGTATTGAACATCAGCAACATATTTTTTTGACTAATATTCGATTTATGTTATATAATAATTGTTCCATTAAAATCTTTTGCAGAGGCCAGAAGCATTTTGGTTTTGTGCATTAAAATCTCGCAGAAGGATTGCCTGAGCTAATCAATAAGTATGCTTTCTCATGAGAGCAGAATCGCTATACCCTCCAACTAGAGAAATTACTGCTGGTATGTTAGATTAGGGTCTCTGTTAGATTCCCTCTCGTCTTCCCTCATAATGTTCAGATGGCATTTGGTCATTTTGTCTAATCAGTGAGAAGAGTTAGCGAGAAATTCTCACTGGACTAACCGTTTTTTTTCTCGACTGAGACAGTTAACCTGACCGGTTAGGCACAGGAACACTAACATAGAAGTTCTATGAAAATCCAGAATTTAAAATTTTGAACCTAAGTTTACAATTTAAAAATCCAGGAGAATTATATTGCTGGTGTCAATATCAAAATGCTAGATGAATCCTTGCCATAAATTTGTTTTCTTTAAAAATTAAACGATTTATAAAGACAATATCCTACATGAGTACTTCCAATCCCTTCTAAAAGAAGCTTTGTAATTTCTGCCTGACGATCAAATTCAGCTTGTGCCATGCGAAGGTCGCGCTCAGCCTGCAATTAAGATAAAATAAACGCTCTTAAATTCATTTTAAACAGAACTTAGCATGTAACCAGTTTCTAAAAAAAATATAGAAAACGTGATTAGGTTGACTCTGAATGTCGCATGCTTTTACTAATGTTGTATCAATTCTTGATAATCAATTTTTTTATGAAGAGAAGAAATATTTAATTACTGTATTGTGAAGACAGGTTGATATCAGTGAATATTAATAATACTACCTTTTTCATAGTGTAAGAGTATGCTACTTCCGTCTTCACTGGAATGGTAAATCAATACAAGGGATGTTCATAGAGTAAAACTTATAATAAACAGCAGGCGTGTTTCAATAAATGGCACTGTGGGAAAATCTTGGTCCTTAAGCTATATGTCTGGTTCGTATTCCATGCATACTACGAGGGTTGGGGTATAAGTCATGGCAACTGGTTTTTCTCGGAGGTAGCGGATGGTATCACAAAATGTCATTTGTTTTGCAGAAGTCATGTATTCATAGTATTTCCTGTTGTTGCACAACCAGTTCTTAATCAAATCAACTATCATGCAGGATGGATGTAACCAGAGTTGAACAATGCTCGTATCAGGTCATTGCATATCAAATGTCGGATTGCAGAGGTCATCTTTAATGGCCCTCTAGAAAGGACACCTTCACACGTGCTATTCGAAATAACCCCCATTGCAATCCAAACATTGTTGCCAACGATTTGGCAGCTTCACGAGCCCTCTCCGATAGAATCCATGGTCACGGGACTCAATAAACTCCCAGAATGAGTTTTCGATATCTGCTTGGGTTAGGAATGTTTTCCTCCAGAGAAAATTGTCCAGACTCTGGAAAAGATGGTAGTCGGTAGGGGAGAGGTCCAGACAGTACGGGGGGTGTGGAAGCACCTTGTAGCCCAGAGCCTATAGTGCCTACACGATCGTTCGTGCAACGTGCGGATGCCTTTGCAATGCACAAGTGCAGGTTGTTGCTGACGCAGTTTTGTGTGCATACGATGCAGTTCATGACAGTAGGTCGCAGCGGTGCTACCTCCCCCTGTTGCAGGAAGCTGTAATACACTACAGCATGGATGTTCCACCAAACTGCAACCATGAGCTTCCTGGGGTGCAACAGGGCTTTAGGGAACTGTCACAGGGGTTCATCAGCATCCAGCCACTGTGCCGACAGTTTCCTATTGTCATATAGGAACCACTACTCGTAGCAGGTGATAATGCAATCAAGAATTCCCGCTTCTTCGTGGTGCAAAAGCAACTCCGTACACACCTCCAACCGAAGCTCTTTTTGGTTTTCCGTAAGTTCATGTGGGACCCATTTGTCCTGCTTTTTCACCTTGCCGAGGCCCTAAGGTGTCTACTGACAGTCGACGCTGATACAGCATGATCCCCTGCAAGGTCCCGAACAGTTTTTGATGGGTCCTCTTCCACAGATCGCTTCAGATCAGCGTCATTCAACATGTTGGGCGGTCTGCCAGGTTGCTCATTTGCCAGGTCCGTCAATCCCGCCCGGAATTTTCGGAACCAACGTTGGACAGTACGCTCGTTTATGGTGCCTACACCGAAAACCTTATTGATGTTTCGAGAGGCGTTGGATACAGTGTGATTCAACCTGAACTTGTAATGCATTATCATCCGTGCTGAAGTGCAGAACCCACCTTGAAATCCGACATTTGATATGCAACGACCTGATATATCGAAATGGCCATTCTCCATTTTGATTTGTTACTTATTCTGGAACATGAAACCTATATCACGTTCCAGAATAAATTTTTCAGAATCATGAAACGTAACAATACAAACCTGAAGTTTCATATCCTTTGTGCTTGCAGACTGTCTTATCACGATTGCAGCATTGTAAGATTAGTGTACAAAAATTAGTCAGGGGGCAGTGTAACATAATACACAACCAGTTGTGGGTTGCAATCGAGAAAGAACATTGTGGATTGCTGAAGAAGGAAGTGTTACTTCTCCACGACAATACTCCTGCTCATTCTGCCCACGAGGCAATAACTCGTGCAGACACTTTGGAGTTCAAAATTCTCCCGTCCCATTTTGACTCCCGACTTCTTCCCGTTTCGAGAACTAAAGAATCCCCTGCAGGAATGCCTTCCTGAATAGCCAGAGGTAGGACTTCAACAAGAATGGCATCTGCCTGTTAGTACATCAATAGGACAAGGGTGTCAGTCAGGGTGAAGATTATGTAAAGAAAGACTGACCGACTCATTTAAGCATAATCTGTTGCTCTACTCTATTCTTTCTTGGGAATAATTATTACTTTACGAACATCCCTTATACCTTTGATTTCTTTGAACGAAAATTTCAAATTTTTTTTTTTGCTTACATTTCTTTAAAGTATCATGCAGGAAAAGCAAAATAAAGCGTTTTAGAATCTAATGTTCTTTTTTTGTTTTTTTTTCCGAGAATGTCTATTAACACTTTCATTGCTGAACTGCACAAGGGTAGTTTCGCATACCACTGGTAAGTAAATACAAACATGCTAGGCATATCTCAGCATCCAAATGCGTTAAGAAACATATACTCCACAATCTACTCTACAACATAATGTATAAATGGACCAAATGATCTGTGTGTTGAAGTACCTGCTTATTAACCAGATGAAAATATTGAGGAATTACACAGAAAGCTGCAGACGTACGAAACGTATTTTCCACTCCCCTTCCTGTCTGCCTCGATTTTTACAGAGATCAAACCCAATGAACTTTTACGCATTTTAAAAGTGTCTTACATTTCCAGACATCTGCAGCTTTCAATGAAGGCACTACTTGTCACTACAAAAGAGCTTTAAATAAAATATACCTGATCAATAAACTCCTTTAGAGTCATTCCTTCCTTCAGCTAGCATGAAAGGAAGAATAGGAAAAGTGGTTGTGGATGGAGATTTCAATTTCACATTCATCATATTCTCTAGTGTTGTCATTGAAAATTATTTCAATAAAACTGAATTATATTTTAATTACAACGGTTTCATTCTTTAAAGAGTTTTAACACAATGTCATTTCTACTATATAGGGTGTATCTCAACGGTCTATACAAACTTGGAGGGGAGGTAGTCTGGGAGATTCTAACCAAATAGTTCATATGAATGTGGGTCCGAATTTGAACGCTAACTGAGATATGAACAGAAATAAAAATGTCGCCACCAAGATCAACAAGTTCTGTAACAACTTGAATGATGAATTTTGGTAAAAACAACAGGGTACATAAAACTGTGTGTACCATTAAAAATTGATCAAATTCCAACCAGTAGTTTCAGAGTTACGCATTCAACATCGTAACCCGTGCTCACATGCGAGTACTGACCGGCACGTTTTACGATTTTGACTGCGTAACTAGGAAACTATTCATTGGAATTCAATCAAATTTTAACGGTACACGCAGTTTTATGTACACTGTTGTTTTACTAAAATTCATCATTCTAGATGTTACAGAACTTGAGTTATTAACTTACTGATCTTGGTGGCAGCATTTTTATTTCTGTTCGTATCTCGGTTGGCGTTCAAATTCGGACCCACGTTCATATGAACGTTTTTGCTTAGAATCACCCATACTACCTCCCCTCCAAGTTTGTACAGGCTGTTCAGATACACCCTGTATTACATACTGATAAATGACATCTAATAACTACTGTGCTAAGTGCTTAACATAAGACTTCAATCGGTTACTACTCTACTGAATTTGGCTTCAACTGCTGATTTGTTTGTTAGTTTTTTCCCAAGCACATCGACCACACGTGCCATTTCAGGTGTCAATCTTTTCATCCTACATTTCAGAATTCTCAATTGCCAGGCTAGCTTTGGCATAAATTATTTTCTGTATTCAGCAGCAATTTTTTATAGTGCTTTTCTATTAACTCACCAAAGAACTTTGTAAATGAAAAACTCGTTATTCAAAAGATTTATATTCTAAATAAGCTTCTTAACAAGAAATAGACAGAAAAATTTCATCTACGAGGGACAGTTCCTGAAATCATATCGAAAAAATGTGAATACAGCAAATTGTTAGTTTAAAAAAAAACAAAACAAAAAAACCCTTTGACACTTTTATTGAAGAAGTGCATATCCTTTTTTCATTTCTTTTTAATGATTTCTAAAAGTTCAAAGATGCTTTTCAGAAGACGCCCTGTATAATTATCCCGATGTAATACTGTGTTTTGCCGCAGTTCCTCACACTAATGCAAAAAGTAGTGCAAAAACAGCTGTCAGCTGGCGAGCTGAAGATATGAGAGGTTTTCTTTGGTAGACTAGTCACCCAAGATGAGTGCTTGGGTCTATCATTATGACCCCGAAACCAAACAACAAAGCAAACAACTGAAGAATACGTATATCATTTCCACCTCCAAAAAAGGCTCATATCCCACCCAAATAGGGAATGACCTTCCATTTGTCAACAATGAAGTTTATTCAACATACAGTAAAACTGGTCTATAACGACCACCCACGGGTCCAGGCAAAAGTGGTCGTTATATACAGGTTTCCGAAATCTGACTAGAAAAATATGATCTCTGTTTAATTTTGCGTGCGGATTTTTTTGATTGCCACCTTTTCTTTTTCTTTCTTCTTGTTGCCACGCAGACTCCCAAGTAGAAAATGTTGATGCATTAGCCCTACACATGCTGGCAAACATACTGCATATTGACCCAAAATCTTGTTACTGGCTTCAGAACTGATAGATGCATTTCTCTATCTCTGGATTCTGACACGTTGATTACAGAGAATGTGTAGTGATATAATTGCACTTACGTTAGGACCTGATTGGATGCATAAGTGGTCATTATAGATGGTTTGTTTTTTTTTTTAATATAGGTTTAAATACATAGAGGATCGAAAATGCCGGTCGCTGCTTGCGTTAGACAGGTGGTAGTTACGCTAATAGATTTCCTATGTAAATTTCTGCGGGACAAAGCAAAAGGGGTCGTTAGCATAGGTTTTACTGTATATGTACATTTCGGATGATAAGCATCCTTCATTCAGAATGAGACCAAGTTTTAGGGATTTTATCCGTTTGCCTCCAAATAATCTTTTTGTTGTATACCCAAAGTTTTTGCAAATCTTATCTAGGCCTCTGATAAAGCTGTATAGGAGGCAGATGAACTTCAGGTTGCGTTATCTTTGATTTTTCTAAGTATTGCGGCTTCCTCAATTTGATTTTTTTTATAAGCTTATCCACCATCTCAGAATGGGATGACATCCATTCCTCGTTGCTGCCATACAGAATCAAGGATGCTTAGCATCCGAGATCTACATATATGATTGAATAAACTTCATAGTGGACAAGTGGAAGGTCGTTCCTCATTTCTTCTTTTATGCCGAGTGCTTTTTGGGATTCTAAAGGTGTGAAGGTTATGCTAAGAAAGACACTACCATAACCACTAATTATTACCGTAGCCTCCTGATGAAGTTACGTGAAGTCCCCAAGGAAAATGTAGAAAATGTGAGCAATTTCGTGCAAGTTTCCACAAGATGGTAAAGATACAAGCGAGTTTGGATTTGAAATTTTGTCCTGATCTGGCACCAAGTGACTTCTTCCTCTTTGCTCAACTGAAAAAGCTCCTACACGGGAAATGTTTCTGGGACAATGACAAGATCTCTTCTGCTGCAGATAGCTTCTTGAACAGCCAAACCGAAACATTCTACATAGATTAAATGGATTAAAAGCTGATCCATCAAATAAAAAAATAGAGAAGGACTAATCTGACCACCAAAGCTTGTGTGTGGCTAACATTTTTTCGGATCAATTTCAGGAATTTTATGACTAACCCTCAAACTACAGGGAGAGTCAAAAGTCGCAGTGCACCCTGTTTTTTCGAAAACCTTGCAGGAATTTGAAAATCTGAATATTCCAGTAAAGTATGGGTGAGGTGGTCTATCTTTTACGGTATGTACCGAACATGGCTGCCATCTGGAAGTCAATTTTTTTAAATGGAAAGTGGGTCGTGTGATATATCAAATAACATCAGCATTTTCTGACAATTTCATTCCTGTAAACAGATTTGAAGTAGCAGTTATGGTTCAAAAGTTACAACACATTTTGTTTCATTTTGTAGCAGGTAACTGAAGATGGCTTTGACCACGGAGGAGAGAATTGAAGTCATTTTGATGTCTGGAGAATGAAGTTTCCATGTCATAGCTGCAGATTTTAACAACCAGCACCCAGAAAGACCTCCAATTTCACACAACACTATCAGGTGCTTAATTAAGAAATTCCAAGAAACTGGGACTGTGGTTGACAAGGCACGGAGTGGCCGTCCAATAAGTGCTGCTGACGAGACAACCTCAATAATGATTTTGGCGTCCTTCATTAAGAGCCCACAATGCAGCACATGACGTTTGTCAGCAGAATGTGGAATCAGCCAGTCATCGATCGTATGAATCCTTCATGCTCATCAATGGCATCCATTTAAGATTCAGATACTCCAGCATATATTCAGATTTACCAATTCTTGCAAGGTTTTTGAAAAAACAGGGTGTACTGCGACTTTTGACTCACCCTGTATTAATGATGAATCTGTTCATCATAGCAGAAAACAGGAGACTTTATTTTAGAATTCTTCATTGTAAATACACAAATCTTTTAAAAACTATAAAAAAAAAAAAAGCAATTTAATGAAATTTTTTTGGTTATAATCCTTCACAGTTACTAATGGACCAGTTGGCTTCAAATGACTTCAATAAAAATATCCAAGAATTTTTGATTTCATACTGTTTTGATTAAAAATTATTATTTTTATCACAGTATTAGACATAAATAACTGGTTTTATTTTTTTAAAGTATTAAATGAAATTCAACTTTAATTCCTATTAAAAAAAATAATCTGCTTACATTTTGCTGGGCATCTGAAGATCGAGCTTTTCGTAATCGATTTTTACAAGCGTCCAAATCTAAACGACGAGATTCTAATATTTTCCTTTCCTTCTGGAAAAGAATTCATTTATAAGCCATAGATTTGAATTTAGAAATGACTTTAATGTCACTGAAAAAAAAATTAAAATTTTATGTTGGTACTGTTAAAGTCTTCATATCGCCTTCGAGGAACTTGCGTAGTGGTTGTACATATACATTAGCCGATGTATGTACAAATTCACGTTCTGCCATTCCTAATCGTTGTTGTGCATTACCAACTTTAATGAGAGCTGTCCCTATATAATGAAAACAAATTTTAATTTGAAATGTAGCCGCATCTCAATATTTGAAATCATATACATTCAGGATTCCTCAAACGTTTTTGCTTCAATGACAATTTGAGATAAACCAGTTACTGCAACATCATCAAGCATGTTATCATACAATTTTAAAAAGACATAAAATTGTTTTTACATTTTTCTGAAGTTCTATTACACACGTGCTTGAAACATACGAGGGCAAGTCAAAACAAGCTTCTGGTATGTACTTTTCGACACGATCACTAAAGTTATTCAACCATTTCACATAGCATAAAATGAGATTTTCCATTCACTCCGACGGTAGAATTTATAGTCTTCATTAAGCCATTTCACTTTTTTATCAGATCATTCATTAAAAAACGGGCCAGCGGATTTTAGGAAAAGTACCGTATGCACAAACCAGGAGATGGGCTAAGATGTAGATATGAACCTGACGAATACGAACCAGGCGCTGTTCCCCGCTGTTGGCAGCACTGTCGAGCATGGAAATTAAAAAAAAATGACAGGCGTGCAGCGTGGCTGTCCAGTCTGTCAGTTGCTGCGATCGCGACGTGAAACGGCTGCAATGCAGGCATCCAAAGAAGTGCAGCAGGGTATTGTGCAGTTCCTGGCAGCAGAAGGTGTAGAGGGTCGTGAAATCCATCGTCGAATAGTGCAGATATACGGTGAGCACTGCATGTCAGTCACAAGGGTGAAAGATTGGAACAAATGATTCCGCGACAGGGCCCCCATACACCTTCTGCTCTCAGGAACTGCACAACACCCGCTGCACTTCTTTAGATGCCTGCATTGCAGCCGTTTCACGTCACGATCATAGCAGCTGACCGACTGGACGGCCACGCTGCTCACCTGTCATCTGTTTTTAATTTCTGTGCTTGACAGTGCTGCCAACAGTGGGGAACAGTGCGTGCTTCGTATTCGTCAGGTTCGTATCTACATTTTAGCCCAGTCTCCTGGTTCGTGCATACGGTACTTTTCCTACAATATCTGCTGGCCCGTTTTTTAATGAACGACCTAATATTTCACTTTGTCACTGAAAAAATTATCAACCCCATAGGCGTTTCTTCATTTTGCAAAACAGAGGAAAGTCTGAACATGGAGAACCACATTGCCATGTTTACTTTTTAAAATCTTTAATGTTGCACCCTGGTATATGTTGCAAGGAGCATTTTTTTTTTAAAGGGGCTCACGGTAAGAATAACACAGTAATAATTAAAATAAAGCAGCAATTAAAGAAATCCTACCATATGGTGTTCCTGAACCAAAATCATTGCCAGCTTCAACAAGATCAATTCCAAGCAATTCCAAATTACTTAATCGGTCTCTAGGCTTTTTATCTAATTTCTCAAAGAAGAAATCTTCGACTCGATTGTCTACAAAGAAAAAATAATACAAAATTTATTTTTAAAAAAATTATTGTGCATTATTCATTTACTAGCTCAACTGATGCAAAAGATATTCGCACTGAAAAAATATTCATATAAATTTTAAATTCCCAAAATTTTTTTTAAACAAACCCTTTATATTTTAAAAAAAAAAAAAAAAAAAAAATGAGGCGTGGTCACCACCCAACTTTCTTATACATAAATGACCTGGTCCAAATTCAGAAAAAATTTAAACAACTGTCTAAAAAATCTACTTCCGATAGAAATTTTAAAAAAGTTTGTGAA
>JAHWFO010003124.1:6690373-6723896 GCA_023313115.1 Rhysida immarginata
AATTCTGACTTACTTGGACTGCACGACTGAAGGCAGAGGCAGCTTCGGCTGCGAATTTTTTAACATTATTGAATTCCATGACAGATAAACACGAAAAAATTAGCAGCACATGAGCGATGACAAGAGAGGTCGAAGGCGGGGGCAGAGTGGCAAAAGGAGTTTAACGATCGTACAAAAAGGACAACGTCAATCTAGCCTTTCCACTCTAAGAAATCACAGATAAAATACGTACATCCGATTGTCGTTCGTTTTACTTTCAACTGTCGATCAAAAACTTCCTAGACAAACTAGAACAGACGAAAATTACACGAACCTATGATTCAGAGTACTCCCTTCGTCAACCACCGTCCATTGCCCGTGAACGTACAGCAGAGACCCTGGCGGCTAAATACCGCACTCCTACCCACGGTTGCTGTTCCTTGACGAAAACACCAATGTCTTAATATTAAGAGGAACAATGTTATATTAAAAAAAAAAATGTTTACTCATAAAACTGTAAAAAAATGAAAGCATAGATGTCTCTAAAAACTTGCACTGATGATGTGAAAGTTAACCGTCACGAGCGTTAACGAGTTCATTTGCTTTCAGCGGCATCGGCATTAAATTACATCTTAAAGTGGATTTTAATAATTAAATTAATTGATTTTTAGAGTACTTGTACTTTAATATGAACGGTCGAATACAGCAGACGTAAATCAACGAGAGAATCATGGATTCGGCTGCAGCGCGTGCAATTTGATCTGGATGACATCAGGAGATGATGTCAACTATGCAGATTACTCAGCGGCACATCTAGATAAACATCATCAGCCGATTTCATTGAAAAGCTGACAGATAAATGAAAGGGGAGATACATAGACTAGACTAGATTTTTAAAGTGGAAGTAGACTGTTTGATACATCGTGTTCACTCTAGGAGTAGGTGTAGGACAAAAACTGTCTCGGAAGAAATCCCACAGGAATAGGATAACCCCAACATAATCTCACTAGGGAAAGAGCATATTAAAAACTCTGGTGGGAAAAAGTTTGAGACCACCTCAGTTCAGAAAATAAGCAAATTAAATTGATATACATGTTTAAGGTGTGTTAAGAAAGTATAAATACACGTCTGCAATCATGGTTTTGAAACATTTATTTCAAACAAAATAGTTTTATGAGCTCTGAGATGTGTGTCCGGATAAATGGCCAAGGCTGTTCACCGTGGGTGTTGGACTCCGCCAAGGGTGCGTACTGTCACCCCTCTTATTCACTGTCTTTATGAACTGGATAGACAGGGGCAGCCGAGGCGATGTGTGTGTTTGTGTGGGCAACTGCTCAGTGGAGAGGTTGCTCTTTGCTGACGACCTTGTCCTCCTTGGGTCATCTCGCACTAACCTTCAGCATGCACTAGATCGGTTTGTAGCCAAATGTGAAGAAGCTGGGATGAAGATCAGTGTGGCAAAATTGAGGTTCTGGTTCTTTAAGACAGCCTGCTCAGTGCACTTTCCATGTTAGGGGAGTCCCAGTGCGCTTGGGATTGCATTCACGAGTGATGGGCGGCAGGAAAAAGAGTTGGATGCTCGGATTGGTGCAGCAAGCTGTGTCAGACGTGAACTGTGCAATCCGTGGTAACGAAACGCGAGCTGGGTAATAAAGCCAAGCTCTCCGTCTTCAAATCTGTCTTTGTCCCCATTCTCACCTATGGTCATGACCGAAAGAGTGTGATTGCGGGTACAAGCGGCCGAAATGAGATTTCTGAGAGGTGTGGCAGGTGTTACTCTACTAGATAGGGGTGGCCGTGGCCTGGTTGTCTCGTCGATCGATGGAGTTAAGCAACTTCGAGTGCGGCCAGCTGCTGGCTGGGTGACAGCCAGTGGCTTGAGGACCAGTGCTGGGTGGGATGGCTATTTGAGGCACAGCTGTTGGGGGACCTTAGTCTGACCCTTTGCTGAGTGACTATGCTGGATGTCCAGCAGCTGGTGATAGCCACTGGTTTGTTCGTCTGCCAGCAGCTCTTCCATCATGAACCCCCCGTGCTTCAGAGGGCACGTTAAGCCATCGGTCCCAGCTGCTACTGTCATCTCATAGCAGTCGTTAGTTACTGGGATGGCGTAGAACTCCCTCGAATGAGTAAGTGCTGCAGATTATCGTTCTACGATAATCTACCCTCTGTACAAGATAATAAATATCTACTAGATGGATTGATTAAAGACATGACTAGTATCACGAGTATAATGAGAAAATAAAAACAAAGGTCTAAAGTGATACTGGAAACAAAGTTTTTATTGCTTAATGCATTTCGACGTAACATCATCATTGGAGGCGAACAATATCACAACGATGGTTGATGCCTGCATTGGAAATCTTATGGAGAGGAAAGGATAAAGACAGATTTTGTTCCACGAGGAGATAGAAATTAGGAGACAAGTACGGTCGGACCACACCCTCCTCCTTAACAACCAAACATCCTTCAAAAGGGACGGATTGATTGACTTTATCATCAGCCTGAGTGACCGGAAGAGCTCTACATCAGGTCGGTGCTTTAGAAGGAGCGTTCCATCAGGTCCGCCAGTTCCAGGGGAGATATAAATAGGGCCCCGTCTGCCAGTTAAGCTTTGTGATATTGTTCACCTCCGATGATGATATGTCGACACTTATGTCACTTATGATATGTCAACTTTAGACCTTTGCTTTAATTTTCTCATTCTACTAGATGGAGTGCACAGCAGCACAATAAGGGAGCCTTTAGGTGTTGAGCCGCTACTTCTCCACATTGAGAGATCTCAATTGCGCTAGTATGGCCACGTGGTATGGATGCCGCAAACTGGTTTTCCTAGGCAGTTGTCATTTTCCAAGCTGGTGGGTAAGAGACCAAGAGGTTGGCCTAGAACCAGGTGGCTAGACTAAATGGAGAATCTGGGTTCGAGTCGCTTGGGTATTACCAGGGAGGACATGTGCCTAATGGCAGAAGATCGCGATCGCTGGAGATCCTCCATAGGGCTGCTGCCCCCGTGACCCTCACGGATAAGCAGGTTTGAAAAATAAGTAATAAATCCACCTGGCACATTGAATTAATGCTGCTAATACTTAATAAGGCTACCCTTTGTTCCAATCAACTTACATATGCCCTTCAGCTAAGTTTTTTAATCGCATGCCCTTCAGTTTGTCCCATAATTGGCTACTTTTAAATCGTAGACATGTGAAAATTGCTTGTTGCTTGCATAAACCAGGTGTACTAACATTGCCCACACATTCTCCATCGGATTTATCTGACTTCTGGATGGCCAGTCAAGGATAATTATTTGTTGCTCTCCAAACCACTGTTTTGTTGATTGCGATGTAGGGCATGAAGTATTGGCTTGTTGGAATGTGCAAGAGTTTCTGCCAATTAAAGGGCCAAAGGGGAATCAAGTGATTGTATGATGTCTCTTGGTAGACGTTAGCCTATCGCAGTTGGCTGTACCACTTCTGCACTTTATCAAAAAATTTTCAATTTAATTTGCCTATTTTCTGAATCGAGGTGGTCTCAAACTTTTTGCCACCGCTGTAGAATTCTACCAAGAGAGATTTTAAACCAAATATCATTTCAAAGAATTAAAGAAAGGGGGCCAGGTCAAGCGAGTAGGGAGGATGGGGTGCGATTGCCATGATGTTCTTTGCCGAAAAATCAGTGGTCTTAGTGGTGCATTTGCAGGTCTCCGGTGAGAATCGCTTGGCACTGTGTGTAACCAATTCTTACCATTTCACACAGTTCATGAACGCTTCGGCGATGATCTTCTCGAATCAGTTGTGCAATTTCGCAATATTCTCCGGTGTTGTACTGGTTTGTAGCCGTCCCCAGCACTCACAGTCTTCCAGTGAGGTTTGACCACCCTTGAACCAAGAATGCCACTCAAAACACTGATTACATCCCATAGCAGCATCACCTGCCTAACGAAGCATTTCCAGAGTTTCCGTGGTGGGTTTACCCAACTCATGCAAACATGCTGCTCATGTTTTTTGTCCATTTTTCAAAACGCAGATGGCTTCTGGCACGTTATCGCTTTAGCACATGTTGCCGATGAATGAACTCTCCTATCACCCTGCCACTTGACACATCCACTCATGTGATGTGCGTTTAGCAATATCTATCAGCAAAAATGCATGCTTTTTTATTTCCCACATAATGACACAAGTCCTGGAAGTTTTGGGTACCTACTCTTAGTACAATCAATAAGTTTAGAGACTGTACTATCTCCAATCAGGCTTGGAGGAGAGGAGAACTATTTGACCTTGGCATAGAGGCACATATGATGTGAGATGTGGTAAAGAGGAAGCCGGTTTGCAGTACAGGTTTTTTCCAAACAATGTGTGTCAGTTGACTGTGTAGTTGCCCACATTCATCAGAAGCAAAAATGGCGTTTGAAGACTGATGTGCAAGGGCATTGACATATTGCAGCACCATAAAAGACCTCCAGTTAGGACATTGTCATGTTGGAATACCCACCTCCAGTTAGTGATGAACATGGAGAAAGGTTCCACCAGGATATTTCTACCATGGAGAGCCAGTACCAAGGAAAATGGACCCCTAACTGCTGGACCCTCCTTCGGGACCTTTCAGATGTGATGTACGAGAGAAAGCCCCCAGCAAAATGGGTCTAATATGCTGAAAGCTAAACGCTTTGGCAATTTCTAAAAATACCAATAATCACAAATTTGGTTCCATGAGCTTGTTAGCTGTTGACAAGTGTAACGGCAGATCACTTCGTTCTGTCATAGTCATTTTGTGTCCCACGGAGGTTTTTTGCATTTATTTTGTCCAGAACCGTTTTTAACTTAAAATTTGTATAGTGACTCAGCTCATCCTTGAATCATTTAATCACTCAGTTTGGCAAACTTGACACCTTCATTTAGCCACATAAAAACATTTTTTCTTTTAAGGAAAAGACAAAACAACAAAACAAAAAGACAACAATGAAATAGAAAATACCGCTTCCATGTTGATGATTTATTGTCACGGATGGGCATTTCAGCTGTAAGGCAGCCTTATTTTGACATGAAATCAATTTTGCAAGTTGAATTTACAGAATTTATCACACAATTGTGTTACACTAGTGCTTGCTAAGTTGCACAATGGTTGTGAAGCCACACTAAACCTTAATAAAGAACATGGTCACCGCGTGCAGGTATGTAGGTTGTGCACCACAGAAAGGTGCCTCACCAAGCAGGGCATTATGTCGCCATGATATTTAATTGAAATTTTTTATCATAAAATATAAAATAAATATAAAAAAGTCAAAGAAGTTATCTAGAGCTCAAAAGATTGATTGGGGGGTGCTGAAAACAAATATTGGGGGCATTGGAATTGTAAATTTGCACAAAGGCACTACTTATCCATGCGGTAACTCTGATAAAGAAGCAATTAAAAAACTGCAGATACTCCCAATATTGACAGCAAAGAAATAGGGAGCCACTTCCACATAGATAATTTATTGTGGAAGGTTAGGTTAGGATATGGTTTAGTATGTTAATTACTTTTCTATGTAATAAGTAACCTTATCAGTTTCCTTGCTGATCTTTGTAAGTTGCAGTGTACTGGAAAATGTACTTATCCAATGCCTTGATCTTGCTATCTTAATGGACCATCAACAATATAATGTTCCTTGCCCTCGATAGCAAGATTTCCTTTCTCTTCGGAAAGGCTGGCCCAGTGGCAGTGAGCGCTTTCCAGTTCTTGAATCCATTGGGCCGTGGGTTCAAAGGACAGGTGTTTATGCTTGTCCCAAGAATATGAAAAGATAATAGTTAAGTGAAATTGTTTCAGGATTATATTAAAGGGTGCAAAATGACCTAGATGTTGCACACCATTTTCACAGAAAAATTTAGAGGTCTATTATTAGCTTTGTAGCTCCTTTTCTTAGCTGAAATTCAGAGTCTATCATGTGAAGAATGCTGATTTCCCCAACAAATCAGACTGAAAATTTATGATCAGTCTTAAAAGAATATATACATATTCATTAATGTTTGATATCCCCTGTTACTTAACTTACTCTTAATGGAGTGCCATCATATTAAATGTACATCTCACCCACAACCCCTTGCTCACAATATGTCACATCTCTTTTGTCTTTACAATATTCAAAGAATAATGATCAAATACTTTTCACTTACACTATCAATTTCATTTCCCTTGTCATGGAACCTTCCTTTTGAACTAAGCTCTTCCTAACATGTAAACATTTCCCAAAACATTAGAGCTGCTATGTAGATGATGATGTGTGCCATTTTTAACAAAGAGGAACAAAATTTAGAAGTATTTCTGAATGAACTAAATGGCATAATCCAACATATCTTTTTCCCTATCAATGCCTCAACTCTGTCCCTCGTAGAATTTCTTGATTCACTACCGATTTAATAATTCCCCCACCTCCATATAAAAAGAGAAAAGGCAACAAAGAATAAGAAACATTTATTTATATTAAATTTCCAAAAATATTTTTACTCGTCGATTTTGCAGAACGCTTTAAAATATTCTATGTGAAAATGTTTTAATGTTGCCAAAATTTTCATTAAAACATAATCAAGAAATTCCCATAAGAATGTTTGAGAATAGTATGAGGCTGCTTCCACATCCCAAGAACTCTCCAAGGACTGAATCTGGTAAATCACGTTATTGAGCCATTGTTAAATGACCCACAAGCAGAAACAATTGAAGGAAACTATATTCTGATCTCGTAGATGCTAATTTACATTTTCAACTTTCTCCACTTGCTCTCTAAGTATCGTGTTATTTGCGTTTATCATGTAATTTGCGTGTATCGTGTCATTTGCGTAGCTTATTGCTTGACTACTTTGCATAATCTTCACAATACCTTGCTCCTCTGATTGTTTCGAGTAGTATGGATACATTTGACTTAACGTAGTAAATTAAGGAATTAAAGTGGATCTTGAATTAACTTATGAAAATGACTTTGAAAATTTCTAAGTAAAACTATTTATTAAAATTACTGAAAGTAATCGACCTCAACCAAGCAAACATTACTGTATTTAACAAAACCCCAATGAACCCATTGTAAAAAAAAAAATTAATAATAACAACATTTAATAAATTTTCTTATCATTAAAAAATACCAGAATGAATTTAAAATTTTATGAGCCATTGACAGTTTGTACAGTTGGCAACAAAAATACTTAGCTACCTTGCAGAGAAACAACCTTGCAAGGTGGTTAGATACTTTTGTAGCCGACTGTACATTACTTATTTACAAATTAAAGCTTAAAATAAATAAGCCTGAATGATACAGTGGATGTTCTTCACATTAGAACCTTTCAATTCATATCAATCAAACAAAGAATCTTGAATCGAATGATATGCCCAAAGGTTTCCCACTTTGAAAAATGTCCAAGAAGCATATGGACGTTGAAACTTTTGTTAATGGGTGAACTAACAATTCCTTGCTTGAATTCATCCATAGAACTAAATTACAGTAGGCGCAGTTGTATGCAGTTCATTAAGAAATAATCAAATACTATAATAGGCATTCTTGTGAAGAATCCCAAGTTGATAAAACAACAACTTGCGAGGAATGTCATTCCCCTTCATCAAGCCATGAACAGAAAGCAGAGACAAAAACTGCCATGTACATGTATATTGGAAAGAAAATATGCAAATAAAACAAGTATCTCATGCAAATGCAATAATTACATTTGATTTCTTGATGAATACCTAAGATGATTTAGTCTGCTGGATGAATTCGTATTGGCATTTTTAATGTTAAAATATAATTTTATTAAAATGATTAATTTTTTATAGTTGATTCATTGGTTTTTTTGTTAAATAACACAGGCCAACAAAAAACTTTTAATGTTACCAGCTGATTCTTATGGTTTTTTTTGTGCTGAATCTGTAATGGACCTCAGTTTATCCTATCACCCACATATTTCTTGTTTTTCAATGAAACATTTTAAATTAATCAAAGGCCCCAAACTGTTAAATTTCCTTGTGGCCCAAAAATATGGATACTTTAACATTGCAGTCTCTATGTGCATAACTTGGAAATGTTACATGATAGGAAAAAATCTAAAAGCAGATTCGATTCAGCACACTAATTTCAAAGAATATGGCAAATTTTTTCAAAAAGTTTTATTCATTTTTTTGCTTGGTTGATGTTGGTTATTTTCATTAATTTTATTACCTCAACACACATTCCCAATAATGTACCTTTTATATAAGTACCATCCGCATATCTAATAAGGGTTTATTGTCTTATTTATGAAAAGAAAATTTTTTTGTTCCAATTTATTCTACATTTTCATTCATCAAGGCTGTAATGCTCAGAGCATGATACTTAATATTTCAATGTAATCAAGAAGTCCTGATTTTGATTGTCATAGAAACTAAAGAGTGCCCCAAGACCTACCTACCAAGATAAAACGTCAATTTTTCATGCTACGTGATATATTCGTGGCACGAAAGGTTTGGTTTGGTTTGTTTGGTATTAACGTCCTTTTCAACCGCTATGGTCATTTCAGGACAGCGTTATAGGGACCGCAAATTTTGCCTCGCAAGGGTTCTTTAACATGCAGCCGGCAAACGACTACACGGGACCAACGGCTTTACTTTCCTTCCGAAGGAAGTGCGTGATCTCAGGATTTTCCCCCTGAAAAAATCTTCGTCGTCCTCGGCCGGGGTCGAACCCGCGTCCTCGGGCATCAGAGGCAATCACGCAACCACTGAGCCACCGAGGCCGATCGTGGCACCAAAGCATTTTGTTTAAAAGTTGGGATTTGTGGATCAGTGTTTTTGGATGAAATTTGTCATCTTAGAGTGCATGAGATCCAGCCCATTCCCGTCATTTAAGCTTCTGCAGATATGATCTTGCATATCAGTGGTTTATACATTCCTATCATACAACTGCTATTTTCCAACTGTTGCATGAACATTTCAAACTGAATGCCACCATACTGGATTATCCCAACACTATAGATGTGGCGTCTACATTTCTTGATGCCAAAAACATATCGGACAATTTTCAAAAAAGCTGAGAAATTCAATTTTAATTATGATTGGCAGGATTTGGGCCACCCTGTATTTACACAATGACATACATGTATATTAATATTGATATGTAACTGAATGAAAATGCTAACTGAATTGAAATATTACCGAGGCTAAAATAAGTCATTTGCAATAGGTAACTTTAAAACATTTATTGAATACATTAGCTTATTTTTGTTAGAAAACTGTAGATATACACATAATTTATTCAAACAAATGAAATCCTGGAAATTACTCTTGGGATAAAATAATACCCCCCCCCTCCCCATTTCAGGGCTGAACAAAAGGTTCCTGACCCCCGATTAATTAATTCCCCTCTTTTAATTCATTAAACAAAATTTCAAAGGGTAGCTTAACAAACAGTAAAATTCTAACACATGCAATTTTTTTTTAAATAAAAATAAATAAAAAATTCATTGCGTTGTGATGGAATTACATAATTAATGGCTTTATTCATACAGCAGTGTATTATTGGAAAGAATGGAATGGAAGAATAAAGGCATTTCTTTGAGCTTTTTGAAAAGCTTAGTGTAACAGGCTTATCGAGTCTTCATTAATATCTTCGATCTCATTTACTTATTTCATCCAACTTAAATGGATCAACTTCTCCTTCAGACAATTTTTTGTGTATTAAATGTTAAATTCAATAATTAAGAACAAAAACACAAAAATAAATAAATAAAAACATACCATTCCTGTACACATGCCAAAATATTAACGTTTGATTTAATAATTTCTATTTTAATTTAGTCATGGACACAAAAAATTAGAAGGGAAAGAAAGAACATTTTCATATCTCCATTCTTCATAAAAACGCTTAGAAAATTATAGTCCTTTTTCACAAGATGCTTGCCTACAAATGCAAACTGTAATCCGCAAACATTTGAAGGATTGTGAAAAGGTGAATTCTTTTATATAATTAAAAAAAACAAAACAAAAAAAACTTAATGAGTACCGTATACATTCATGTATAAGCTGACCCCTAATTTTTTTACCCCCCAAAAATTAGGATAACAGCATGACTCGAGCACAAGCGAGACCAAGAGATTGGAATCGGACGTTCCCAACATTATAACTGTGGCAATAACATTTTGTTTTAATGAAATAATCATGAATATCACAACATAGCATAACCTACCCAAACTGAAGGCGAGGGAGTGGGATCATAGACGATGCATTTAAAATGATCATAAAAAGTATTTACGATTTAGTAGGAAAACAAGAGTGTATTTTCGCTTAAACATAAAAAGTTTCGGCCCGTCTGCTAAATGCAGAATCAACATGAAACGGTGTGCTTCAATAGATTAATCTTGTCATTGAATAAGTGAAGAGTATTGTGCAAAGAATTATTAAAGGCATCTGCAAACGAAAAACGAGTCAAGTCGATGCTTGTGTGACTTGTTCATAAGCTGAATGGGATTTTCAGAGGTCATTTTCCAAAAAAATAAATTTTTGACTTATACAAGGGTATATACGCTAACTAATGATTAAATCACTTAATCACAAACTTCCATTTTCCTTAACAGATTTGCAAACCACATTTTAACTCGTTTGTAATAACTTTAAACAATATGAACACTAAACTCCTAGGGAACTTTTTTTTTTTTTTTGTTACTGTTACAGTTAAAATACAGAAAAGAAAATTTAACACTGCTTTATGGTCTACTTCCACAAACATGAAAGCAATGGGACGTTAAAGTATATAAATTAGGACTCAAAAAAAGGTTGCTTTTAGAAATGAAAACTTAATAAATAAATTTAGATTGCATACATCAAAACTGCAAACAAAGTTTTCTAATACCACATTACCAATAGTTTTGAATGAAAAAAAAAAAAAAAAAAAAATTTGCAATTGCTGGAATATAAGTCCACCCACCCTAGGAGGACCATTCCAGGTCAATACCGATAAACATCATGATGTGCTTGTAACTGGAATAGACTAATTGCATAAAAGGCTAGCCTCCACCTGTCAACCCTGGTTAGCTGCAGTAATATCCCTTTATCACGATCTCTAAATGCAAAGTTTTTTTTTCAGGGCGCAGCAAGAGAAGCCATTGTGATCTATATAATTTATTTGGTCCGACATAAACACTATTCTAAAATGATAATGGAACAAGGGAATGTTTTTTCTTACGAAAGAACTTTGCAGCTTTGATAGGAGGCAATGTCAGCGGTTTCCTAGAGGATAGAGAAAAAGCAGTATGCCATACTTTTCACATGGCATAATTGAAGAGCTTATTGAAAGTGTAAATATTTTTTTTGATACATCAGAGAAGGAACAGATTGACAATAGCGAGTCTTGGAATATGCAACCACTTCACGATTCCGAATTAAAAAGATTTCAAAAAGGCTCTTTTCAGAGCCCACACAGCACGCATATTAAAAAATAAATTAAATCAAAAATAATTTTACCATGAAGAAACTAAAAATATTGCAAATAAATTATTTAAACTGTAGCTCTAAACAATTTTGCATGCCGCTGTGCTGTTATGGTAACGAACTTGACCTTGAGCGTTCTTCCTAGGATGGGTGGACTGTAAATAATTCAAATAATTCAGTTCTTAATTTTAAGTAAATGCAACGTTGCATACAATTTAAGTTTTCCCTTCCCCCACTCTAGCTGAATATCATACCTACTTACGAAATCGTTTTTTTTTTTTAAATATATTTTAGGCCATTTTAATGACTGGCTAATTCACCCTAAACAGAATTCCTATTCAATAGGAATTTCAGATGTGTCAGAAATATTTCTCTATTTATGAACACACATTATAATTCTACATTAAATTTTTATAAATAAATCTTTCATTTATAATACTTGCTTAGTCGTTAACAATCTCTTTTCCTAAAACCGAAGTGTATATATAATAAAGTACTCATTTATCAAAACATGGCTTGTCATATCTGGAAACGAGCTATATTTGGTTATTTGACATCGTGAATTTGCTTTATGCAAAGTCCATTATAAAAGAAACGTTAACTCGATATCCTTCTTGGGGAAAATCTTTCAACAAACACTTTGAGAATCAGCGAGGTTAAGTTTGTCTTTTAAACAACTTTTAAACAACAGTTCATTTTATAAACATGAATTAATCTCCTTATTATTAATGTCTTTTTAAAATCATTACATTTTTATACTTATTTCAATCCAATTTAAAAAATATAGAATATATATTTGGCATGTTAAGCTTCATAAACTCCAAGCAGCTTTTTAAAACTCTTTCTATAGAACAACATTATTTTAAATGTAAATGATTATTTTTAAAATTTTTGTCAGCTCATAACACCGCTGTTTTAAGCAAAATATTCAATTTCACTATAATCCTTAAAACAGACTAGAAAGGTCAAAGGGGACGATCAACCTATTTAACTGGCAATTCCTAAAATGCCTGTTTTGTTTTTAAACGGGGTATTATAAAACACTGTTACATATACTTCATCAACTTGGTTCCAATAAAGAGAGAGAGAACAGGTTCAAAATATTTAGAACGTGAAAAATAAAATGATAACAATGATACACAAAAACTGTCTGTGTTGAACATCTGCTTAAGACTACATATATGAATTAAATCGTTAAATGCATAAAAGCTGTCTTGGATCTGCAAGACAAGATGAATACCACATGTCTAATCTTCCCAAAGATGCAAAAAATCACTTCTTTAATAATAAAAAAAAAATAAATAAATAAATAAACAATAAAAAATTAAATTAAAAAAAAAACAACAATAACTTAAAAATAAAATCATGATTTCATTTCTTTCCAACACAAAATATATAAACAAGTTTTCATTTATTGTTAATGATATCCTTAAAATGATTTTTTTTCTTCTTTTTTATGTACAATTGAGAAAACATGATATATCATGAGATTTTTTATTAAAGGCAAAAGTTTGTTTGGTCCTAAAAAATGATTCAAGGCGTCTTGAAGTCGTGCGATATGGCACACACCAGACAGTCTACCACCAACATCACTGAGATTTCATCGACACCAGTTTTCTTTGACGTGTCCTATCAAGAAGCAAAAATTTCATTATTAGTCAGGACATAAGGTAACTATTGCCTGTTTAAAATTACAAACATGAAAACTTGTAGATTTAGCAGATATAACTGATTTTTTTTTTTTACTTATTCACATTTCACAATTTTGTCCTGGGAATTGTCCAACAATGTAGGGAATACTACAAATGTAATGCACTTCATATAATAGAACCTGAAGAAATTCACTCTAAATAATCTTGAAATCAGGGAATGGTAAATTTTCTTAAGTACCATATACTTCTCTTTATCTGGCACTTGTTTGTAACCTGAACATTCACTCTTTCACCTATATACTGTATCCATAGCAATAAATGTACACACACCCAATGAGCTGTTGTTCTTCATGGAAAATAAAAACGAAATTGTTTTTCTAAGAAATTAAACTTATTTTATTTATAAACTACTCCACTTGAGCAATAAATAAACATCCAATCGATGCTTAAAAGGGTTGCTGATGTGTAAGCTTCAAAAGCAGGTCCCACGAACTGATGAAAAGATGCAAAACAGTTATATACAAGAAAAACTTTAAATGCTAGAATTGTTTGGTTTTTGACCAACAGATGGCATTGTCAGGTTACAGACTACAGTGTTGTTGAATGACGGATGGCACATTGTAAGCTGGTAGTTAATCTAGCATTTTAACGTCTGAACATATTTTTTTTTTGTTGTGTATTATCAAATGTATACAAATTTTTGTTTATTTATTGCTCAAGTGGAGTAATTTATGAATAAAATAATTTTCATTTCTATTGTTCAATGAACAACAACAGCTCAACAGGTGCACGTTAGAGGACAGCATTCACACATTTTTTGCTCGGTGGAAAAACATTACTATAAAATCCGCTAGGTGGCAAATGGTCGTGATAGAACGAGCGAAAAAGACTCGGTCTGATTTACCAACGGTATGGGATAGGATATTCTGAGCGTCGTTCACTCGGTTTTGTTTATCCCATGAAGGGGCGAAGTGGGTAGTGGGATGAACTGTTTTAAACATTCAAACAAAGCTGATCGCAAGCTTCTAGATTCGTGTATGCGTTATTACTTTTACAAACAAGTATTTATTGTAAATAAACTTATAAATTTTTAGTTGGAAAAATTTTTCCGTAAAAAAAGTGAATTGAAATCCTGTTTTCGTGATTCTCGTTATTCAACTGTGAATATACGTACGTTTTATGGTTTAAACTTTATCCCTTAGGAGAGGGATAAAAATTTTGTTTACCTATTTTTATACCCCGAAAGTAATATTAAATTTCTATAGTTTTTTTAAATATCTTTTTGAGTATATTTTGGCAAATTGGAACTTTGCAACAAGATTTATAATCGCCCTTGGAAGTAGTGGACTGTTGCGTTTAGCAGCAAAGCCCAACTCCGGGCGGCAGCTCACAATGAGCGTAGCACGCTTGAGCGAATCACGCCGGTGCAGTCCTCTAGTGTACGTATATTTACTGCCACGAGCCAGGCACAATGTGCAATCTTATATACTAGGTAACCACAAAAGTTCTTGCAGTTTTTAATTCTGGAAAACAAAATGATGTACACTAAAAGTAGTGTATCACTAGTACCCGAAGTAATCCCCATTGGCATCTAGCACCTTCTGCCAACGTGTCTGCAGTTGATCAATCTCCTAGCTGTAAAACTTGCCGGTCTTGGACTCAAAGAAGTCCGTGAGTGCCTTTCGCAGGTCTGTATCATTGGTGTAGGATTTTCCACGAAGATGGTTGTCCAGAGAATGGAAAAGGTGATAATCCGTTGGAGCAAGATCTGGTGAGTAAGGTGGATGACACAAAGTTTCCCAGCCAAGCCGCTCTATGGTTTCCCTGGCCACCCACGCCACATGTGGCCAGGCATTGTCATGAAGGAAGAGTACCCCTTTGCGATTCACCAATGCTGGTTCCTTCTTCTGCAATGCCTGTTGCACACGTTCCAACTGCTGGGAGTACAGGTCCCCAGTGATAGTTTGGCCAGTTGATAGCAGCTCATAGTGAACCATTTGGTGTCTAGTCCACCAGACACACTAGACTACAGGGTTCATCAGAAATGGCAAATTCTCCCAACCTGAATTTCTGAAACCAATGCCTTGCGGTGTGTTAATTCACAGTGTCATCCCCAAAAGTAAGACACTTTCGGCGACCTGACGCTGCTGCTGACCATCTTGAAGTCATAAAGTAAACAACACCTAACCATCTCCTTCGATATCTCCATTTGTCTTCACTTCTGCACAAGATGTGATTGATGTGAATGCCCAACAGCCCTGTATTTTTACAGGCTAACCTTCCTGCTCCCCCAACAGATTTTGCACCACACAGTACACTCATTTGAGTATCTTCTATCACTTTCGTTTATGGCAACATAAAAACGGCAAGAACTTTTGTGGTTACCTTGTATAAAGGACTTGGTGTTTCTTTGTTTGACAATGCTCTTTGCTCAGTATTGTTGCCAAAAATATGCACCGACCAACAATATGCATAGTTATACAAATGCTGATTTGGCACTTTGCACCTTTCTGTACAACAGCATTTGGACCAGACCTTAGAGGATCAATGGATTAAGCATTGTAGACTCCTGCATGGCCCCTACATTCATTTGATTTATCAAGCATTGAATTCCTTCTACGTGGGACCTTCAAAGCCACTCTATATGAAATGCCCATTGCTCCTGACAAAACTTGCCATCGCCACTGCTATCTGGCTAAACGGCACGTATCCTTGTGCTGTCAGGCATACATCACTTTGGAATGCTGAACACCTCTTGTGAGCAGTTTTCTGTGTCTATCAGTTGTTGTACTCTTACGTTTTGCCTAATAAAGCACTTTACACTGCTTCCTGTATTGTGCAGATACGGTTATTTTTGTGTCTTGTCTATCTCGTGCAGGTGGTGTTTCCAGTGATGCTTCCTTATTTGAATATGGTTCAGTGCCATGTTCTCTACTTCTCTTCTAAGTTTGTACAGGGTGTCTCTGAATGGTCTATACAAACTTTCAGGATATGTTCCAGGGACCAAAACAAGAAGAAAATATCATATGAACATGGGATCAAAAACTCGTCTTTCTAGAGTTATAATGGTTTGAAGGTGTCCTGTAATACTATGTTCGCAGTGTGAGCTAATCACAGTCAGTAAACTACTGTTACTTAACCATGGTTAGCAAATCAAGCACTGCATTCAATGGAAATAGTGAAATGGTGTTTTCTATTATATTTTTCCTCACATTCCATCAATAGATGGCAGTAAGATAGCAACTGGCTACCACAGGAGTCAAATCATGCCAGTTGCTATCTCACTGTCATCTCCACACACTCTCACTCAACAAAAGTCACAGCACACACCTCCAATCAGGTTTCCAGTTCATAATGAGACAGATCCCGCTGCTTCCATTCTCGAAATGCAGGTGCACAGGACTTCTTGATATCACACAATCATTATAAGCAAAACTAGCTGCAGAAATGGCAGCACACCAAGAGCTATCCGCATTTGAACGGGGGATGATTGTTGGTGCCAGACAGATGAGTGCCTCAATATCAGATGTATCCAACATCCTGCAATTTTCCCGCACAACCATTGCAAGGGCCTATCGAGTGTACAACCCATGTCGGGCATTGGACGGGCCACCCATGCTTCAATGATGCCAGAGGTGTTCGCCAGGTCACCCGGCTTACAACTGCCGACCGAAGGTGACAGCGGGCAAATCACCATGTGATACAACCAGGGACGTCCCACAACTGCGTCCGTGACAACAATTCGGTGAACACCTCTTTGGGAGCAGGAGGCCACGAGGAGCGCCACTCTTGACAGCCTGGTCCAACCAACATCGACATTGGATCGCTGAGGACTGGTGAAGGGTTTCCTGGTCCGACGAGTCACGGTTTCACCTGTATCGGGTCGTGTCCGTGTCTGGTGCAGGCTACACGAAGCAATGGACCCTACTTGTCAGGTGGGGACCACTCAAGCAGGTGGAGGCTTCATACAGGTCAGGTCGTCACCAACACAACTTGCAGAGCCTGTGGATGTGTTTCAGGGACTGGTAGACCCTCTTCCATGATGAGTCACTGCTGTTATCCGGGCCAGAGGGGGCCCAACAAGTTATTAGGCAAGTGTGCCGTGACTTTTGGTGAGAGAGTGTATACACGTTAGCACTTAAAAAATAAAAAAAAAGAAAACATCTACCTTGCTTCAGTTCTATGGCTTGTATATTCAAACCACATAACATTTGGAATAAGTGTTGAGTCTCGCACCATTAATAATTCACAGACCGGCCTGAAAAAAAAACCCCATCTTAATTAGAGATAATATTTATAACAGTTAAGCAATTTTACAAATTCAATACTAAAAATTGTTTTCTTTAATTCTCCGTGGTAAACCGACTACTTTCCATAGTAATGCTGTGGAAAACTGACTACCATTGTGGCTTGTTAAGCGAAGACTGAAAATCTCACATAGAAATAATACAATGACCGAGTAGAGATACAGTATTGGCAAACGTTATTAAAATTTTCTAAACATGCCTCACAGTATATGTTCTGTGCAGAAGCAGTCAGTGTGAGGTGTTGGTAAAATGAGTAATTTGTCAACTTCCAGAGACGATAGATAGATACATAATACATGAGTAGCATACACATCTGGAACCTTAACAGCCCAATTGTTTGGGGTTGCAAGAGCAACAGTCTCCATAGTTAGTTTCCCAAAGCACTGCCATGAAAACCATCAGAGAATACTATGATAACTCAACCAATTGTGGATAATTATTATTATAATAAGCACAATTAAACTGAAGAAATACCTCTTGTCCACCAAAACTGTTTATTTTGAATGCACATTTCGACCACACTGTGAACATCATTCAGCGAATACACATTAATAGGATAATGGGGGGGGGGGGGGACACACATGTTATACCCTCAGGTGACTCTTGGGAAATTAAAACAGCAAATCACAGAACTTTAAGATCAAAACATATGACAAAACTTACACAAATTACAAGAGCAATTGGAATTAAATTACAGAACCAATCGGGAAGGGGAAAGCCCCTGTAAGGGAAAAATCAGACAAGTTTTGAAAGTAAAAATAAAACAAAATTGCGGAAACTTAAACAAAACAAAGAAAATTATAAAACCAAAACTGGATTACAAAATTACAACTAAAAAACAAAAAAAAAAACAAAAAAGGTTACAATTAAATACAATAGATTGCTATAGATTACAATTAAAAAAAAAATATTACAAGTTTAATACAATACAGTGAAACCTGCTTAAGCCGGAAATCTGTCTTTCACGGAAAATTTTTTTGGTCCCACCAAAATGCCTATACAAACCATGTTAAAAATTCTGTATAAGACGGAATCTATCCAAACGGGATGGTAAAAAAAAAATAAGCTCAAGCTGGAAACGGAAAGTGAAAGTTTTAATGCATTAAAGTGAGGTGAAACATGAGCTGAGCAAACACATGCATTTACTTGTACTGGTTTCATCAGTCAGCAGTAAAAAGAAAAAACCATGCACTGAATGTGCAAACGAAAGTCAAAGTTGTCAAGGACAGTGAAAATGGACTGAAGGTTGGCCTTCCGTAACCCCAACTCATTGAAGCTTTTATTAGGCAACCCCAAAGACAAGACTGAACCCTTCCAAAAATCTGGTATTTAAGAAACATCATGTCAAAATTGTCCAATGGTTTACCAAGGTCAATCAAAGAGAAACGTTGAAACCAGACTTAAGAAACATTTGGCACATACAAAGATAGGCTGCCCAAATAGATCGGTGGTGGCCAGATACCCGTTACAAACCGGACACCCATCACCAAGGAAAATTTTCTTAAGAAGGGTTGACAAGAAGAAAGGGGAGAGAGAGAAAAAAAACAAAACATAACACTGAATGTAAGTAATGGCCTCTTAGGGGCGTTCAAGTTTTTTAAACGGATTAGGAATAATTCAAATAATTAGGTTTTCTTTTTAGGTTTGTTAATAATGTTTACCTCTGTTCTGTGGTTATTTTATGCTTACTATTATCCAAATCCGGTGTGATATTTTGTAATTAATTTGTAACTTAAAAGCATCACCTGGGGGTATAATGTGATTCTTTTCCCATTGTAATGTGGTTGAGATAAACCTTTTTTTTTTTGGACAAGAGTTATTTCTTCAGTCTAATTAGAGAATACTGCTTTATATTATAAAATTTATGATACATATTAAAAGTAGGAAGGTGTGATTCTTGGAACAATTTCATAATATACGTTTTAAGTAAATAACTCAAACACCAAGAAAATAAATAAAAGTGTTTTTTTCTTTCCTTAACAAAAGAAATTATTTTTTAACATATAAAACGGGACACATTTCAGGAATGTGTGCTGCCACTGGAAGCAACATCCCTCGAATGCTGGAGGATACAAAGCAGTCTTTGGTGCAGTACCGCTAAATGCCACCATAGCGCCGAAAGGAACATGACGCAGCCCGTTGGAAAATTGGAGATGTGAGCATGATAAGGTTCCTGCATATAAAGAGGAACAACGCCAAACAAATCCCTATTTGCACTAGTGGTCGTTTATGATGACAATGCCCCGTCATACGAAACAGTCGCCATGGGTCATCAAAGTCTCCAATGTGGTCCTTAAAGCATGGAAGACAAACCTCGGAGCAGACGCCCCTCCATTTGTGATGAGCCACAAATTGCGAAGGAAAGGCCAGATAATCACGGGACCCCCTGCAGAAGTTACGGGAGGCCATCGGGTCAAAGTGGCGAGGCAAGGTGTCTAAAGGGGTCAGACTTCCGCACAAATATGTGCCAACACACTCCACACACGAGACCGCCGTATTCACCCAACCTGCCTCCAAGCGACTTCTTCCTCTTCCCTCGCCTGAAGAACCCGCTTCGTGGACGGCACTTCCTCAACAGCCAAAAGGAGGACTTCTATAAAAGTGACTTCTACAAAGTCTCCCATCATTAGGAAAAGTGTGTAGCCCTGGGAAGCGCATATGTGGAGAAGGACTGACGCTACCCATGCAGCTTCACCCCATCTCTCAGTTTTCCAGCCTTTATTCAGTTTTGGTGATATTTTTTATAAAAATAATAATAATAATTCAATTTTTTTTTTATCTATCTTGGATAAAGAACAATTTTTTTCATATCTGCATGATGCTCAAATATAAACTAGAGTATCCCAAAGGAGAATTTGTCTCAAGATCCTCACCTTTACATTATAATAAAATACATGCACACTAGATCATTTTCTCAGAAAACAGTTTTTTACAAGAGATTAAAAATTAATTCTATTTTTATTTATAGGAATGCTACACTACAAGCAAAACAAAATGAATTACCAAAGGGCAATGATGGGAAACAATGGTGTTAGAACAAACTGTGTAATAAGAAACCAAATGGAGCCTAAAAAAACCCCTAATACTGAACCACAGACAACTTGCATACAAGTATGATATTGCAAGTAAATTCTAAAAAGAGAAAGTTAATAGTTAATATCTTTATAGCCATTCTTCTCACTAAATAAATAATTCTCGTCTGCATTCTTTCAAAAAATGATCAAAATTTACCTGCTGTATGAAACAGCAAAGGCTGTCCAAAACACGCATAATGTAACTGCATATTTCCATGCATTATCTAAAAAGGTACTATTACTAATATGATGTAACCTGAAAACAAATTAAAAAGGGACATTAAAATAAAAACTCATTCATAAGTCTCTCTCTAGGAGTTTGGAAGTTGACAGAACAGTAACTATCATATAGACAGGGTCTTGTATTGCTATTGTATTGAATTAATAAATACAAATCATTAAATTGTGAATTCTTCTAGCAATAAAATTGGTAGAGACATTGCAATACAATACAAGAAAACAGAGTTTCCCACTAGTTTTGCCATTTATTCCCAGCTTTATCAAGAATATAAGGGCTAGAAACCTCCAGTTCATCCCACTTTACCATGTGATTTAATCCGACTGCGAGAGAGGATCACTCGTGATGTCTGATAGGTCACCAAGGGTGGACGTATGAAACACCTTTAAGATACACACAAAACCTACATTAATCTACTATTTCTGTCATGGTTGCAGTTCCATCCACTTCCAAAGCCCAGAAGAATTCATCAACCACTCTGTACTTTTAAGAGTTATTAATTTTACCAGTACAGTCATCCCTCCACAAGTCGGGGGAAATTCCACAAATCAGTAATTTTCTCCTGAAAGCCAAGATGGCAGACAATGACTTCCGGTTGGGAATTTTTGCCAACAGAAATTAAATCAGTGATGATTATTCCAATTAAAATTTCGTAATTGAGATGAGTGAGCGAAGCTCTTTACCGACGAGAATGTAAAACCTTTGTCCTCTAACTCCTCCGACACCACTTAACCGATTTCAACCAAATTTTGCTCAATTAATCCTATTAGGACATAGATGGTTTTGAAGTATTTTCAGAAAAATCGATCAAGTCATCAAGGAATAATCACCAGAAAAAGAATTTTCTCTATGATTTGCTATAGAGAAAATCATGCGCTAAGAAAAATTTCTTTTTTTCTTCTAAAATCGATTCAACAATGAAAAATGAAATGTAAACAATAGAAAAGCGTGCCAAATAGAATTTTTTCATTGAATATACGGCGAAGCCTTGTTCAATTTTTTTTTCGAGAGCAACTTTTCAAACGCTATTTTTTCGAGTTCTAAGAATTTTTTTGGACAACTTTTTGTAATCATAAGTGCTAGAACTTCTAATCTATGTACAAAAATTAAATTTGAGATTTTAGCTGCAATTTGTACCGAGGAATTAACATTTTCTTTTTACATAGGAATAACATTAGTGACAAATCTCATCGATTTTGTCCATTTTTATCGAGTTCTAAGATATTTATATAGACTAATTTTTCAGCAAAAAGGTGCTAGTATACATACTCTACGTCGGATAAGTAAGTTCGAGAAATAAGGTACATTTGGAGATGAGATATTAACTTTTTCTTTTTACATAGAATTAACATTGTTGGTCATTATCAACTGCTTTAATCGATTCTAGACGTATATTTTCCAACTGACAACTACCTTGAGGTTTTATTTTAACTGTTCAAGTCTTTACAACAACCTCATCTAAATATTTGAGAAGAGATAACGTCATAATTCAAACTTAACAATTAAAACATTTTTTGTTTGTTTTAGTTTATTGAATTTCTCCAATTAATTCTCAATTTCAAACAGATTATGCCGCCACGGCCATGTCAAAGAGGCAACATAGGAAAGCAAACAGCAAACACACAGGTCATCATTACCCTCAGACTAATCAACTCACTCAGCTCTTTTTTTGCAAGTGCCGTTGGCACGCGTTGCACACCTAGTTAACTGATTTTATAGTTCCCCTAATGCGTATAATCTATTTTTGAGGGAGGGGAAGGCTATAAAAGTTAATTATTGAGATTAATATAAGCTGACTTTCTTCAAGGTGGTTATTTCCCAAGAAATTCAAAATGTCAATTGATTATAGAGGCACCCCTCCCCACATAAGCGGCTACATTTTTCCTTAAAAAATTAAAACGGTGACTTGTGATCAAGATTACCTTAATTTGGTTTAAGTTATTTGCCTTAATACCACTATATTTAATCCAATTTAACTTTTCCTTGCAATTTTCTTCTTCTTCCCGTATTTACTGAAGAATACACATTACAAACGGGACTCAGCAATGAAGTAGACGCGAATACCTATCTTGGAATTTCGAAAGTCAGAAAAATCCACAAAACAGCAAGGCCCTGAAAAACCAAGATTGCCGACTTATGGAGGGATGACTGTATACAAAATTCTTACCTAATTAACATAAAAAAAGCTACATATGTGGCAAAAAACCACATAAATTGTGAATGACTCGATGGCATTCCATATTCCGTATATAATACTTCCCGACCTGGAAACGCAGAATATTGATTTTTATTAGGGATTATAATCAAATATGTTCGTTAAGATGAAAACTACAAATGATGTTCTAGTAAGATAAAAAAAAAAAAAACATGTTAAATAAAATATTCAACTAAACCTCTGTTCCGCCAACTAGAATGGTTCTCCCCAGAAATTTTTACCAGCAGTAAATTCATTTAACTTTTAATAGAAAAAGTACCTGTACAATAAGAGTACATCACCACTGGACAAGTCATCCAAACCAATATGAGGGCCACTCTAAAAGCTTTTAGCCAGAATTCTGGACACATCCCACCAAATTTGTTTTACTTTCTAAAAAAAACTACATCGCTCTATCATATGGTTGTGTGCAAAATTTGGGGAAGCCATGTTGCATTGTTTTCACATGACAAAATTCTAAAGCTCACACCCTAGTAGAAATTAGGTCATTCATTAAAAAACAGGCCAGCAGATATTGTAGGAAAAGTATCATATGCACAAACCAGGAAACTGGGCTAAGATGTAGATATGAACCTGACGAATACGAAGCAAGCGCAGTTTCCCGCTGTTGGCAGCACTGTCGAGCACGGAAATTAAAAACAGATGACAGGCGTGCAGTGTGGCCGTCCAGTCAGTTCCGTAAAGTTTGCGTGCAATGGGTCCCATCTTGGTACCGCTGCAGCAACTCCAGAGACATGCTCGTGCGACAGGCCTCTTGTTGTGGTGTCAACTGATGCAGGACCCACTGCGTGCACACTTTACGGAACTTTAGCGTCTTCTGGATTATGGCATGAACCTTACCGCAGCTGAGCCACACTGATGCACAAATGTCGTGATTGTCACGCGACGGTCGTTCTTGATGAGCTCTTCCACTTTGCCAACATGCTCATATGTCACACACATGGGTGCTCCACTCCGCGGTATTGAGAGTTTAAGAGGGGAAGACTGTCACTTGAAGACAAACCTTGAAGTGGATGACAAATTGATGCAGCTATGCCAGAAAACATCCATGCTGTGTCGGATATAGCAATCGTTTAACCTACTCCCAGGTTGAATAGAAGCCAATGGGAATATTTCGAAAGTGCTAAAAGATGCATCCAGCATTTCTGACTTAAAACTTTTAGAGTACTGTAAAAAATTGCTTTTTTTTTCCTTCAAATTTGTGATACCTTTTTATGAAAAATTTTTCTTACTAGAAATTTTCAATTCTTATATTTTTAAGGGAATAAAAAAGATTGTGTAGTCCACTGCATCAGATGGTAACGCTTTCTCAGGAGAGCAATGGGACACATTACTTTAAAGTGGAATTAGCTATAAAAAGAACTCTACAAATTTGTAAGCAAACACGAATACACAATATTAAATGAACTGGAATGTCAATGTATATTCATTGTACTGTAAGCAAGCCTTTGACCTTCACTAATGCTAGCATGCCATCAATATCATCTTGTTCCTTATTATCACAGTCACATGGAAACTAGACTCTAATTCATAAGAAATTTATGCTTTAAAAGTTTAAACACAGCTCGATTGAAAAAAAAAATAATGTTTTTATGAGGAGCAAATTTCGTTGCCATACGATCAAGCCTTCTATGCAATTATATGAACTTCATGTCTACTCCTCTTATCTCAACAGTGGCTCAATTGGTTAGGGTGTCAGTGCAATTAACTGAAGGCCCGTGGTTAAGTCCAGGCTGTGGAATTTTCTTTCCTGTTTTCATCAATAATTTAAACATCTGAAATGGTGCGTGTAATACAGCTTTTTGCAATGACTTTACGGCAGTTTTCACTTAGAAGACGGCATATTTCAATAACTTTAGCGCAATGCAATTTTCATTTAGATTAAGGCAGATTTCACTTAGATTAAGGCAATTTCCATTAAAATTATGACAAATATTTACGAAGAAAATTAATTTGCTTTAAAAAGAAAAATAAAAAAATACGCAAGTATTTCTTGAAAATTCCCGTGTTAAAAAAGCCATGATGGAAGAAAGTGCTGGCAAGGCACTTTAACAAATTCTAGCAATGCCGCAATATATATACAGGGCAATTCAAGACTACGTCCGGCATTTCAAAATTTTACTATGCTTTTAAGTGATGTATAACACTTAAGATAGATAATAATCACAAAAATTTTATAACAAACTAACCAGACCGGGTATTTTAACGATCTCTGGTTCGAATCGAGGGGATTCTGAGAATTTTCTTTAATTCAACCATGACCTTTTCGTTTTACCACGGTTATTGAATGAGATAACCGTGATATTACATTTCACTGGTGATATGTAATTTCTGATAATACAGGTCATCATGGAAAATTTTAAAAACGTTGAAAAATACTGTCATTTTTTCTTACAGCTGCAAAATATATAGCTTTACGTATTTTAAACATAACCGTTTACATAATGCTTGCTTGTGCGAGGCATACTGGGCGAATTTGGTAACCTGCGAATTTGCCCTTATTCTACAGCGTTGTTACATGCCGACATTTCATAATAGTTTACTGTATTATCGTATTTTTTGGTAATACATTAGGTATTATACTTACTGTAAAAAGTAAAAATGTCGATTAATTACTATATTCTCTGCCTTAATATAAGTGAAAAATACCTTAATCTAAATGAAAACTGCCATCGCAAAAAGCTGTAAGTCCTCACTGAACATCCTTGAGTTATTCTTTCATTAAATTTATTTTTGAGAAATCAAGGCATAACTAATAACGTGCTCAAAAATACCTTTATTAGCAATAATATATGAAAACGACTGCCTTTTTGTTTTAATTTACATTAACAAATATTTCAAAGTTCATAAAAAAAAATATTGTTAAAAAATTAAAATCCCACAGACAGATGATTAATGAAATCTCTTTTAATTGGCTCATTTTCATGTACATGGAAAAATACAAGTAGTGAGTAAATGCAAAAAAAAAAAAAAAAAAATTAGATCGTTTCTTCCTAGCTAACGGCTTAACTCAATATATGACCTCATCAGTATGTCTTGTTTCTCTAAAAAGTAAAAGGAAAAAAAAAACAACAAATAAACAGATTTTAAACAAATTAATGATATAATAAAAAAAATATAAAAGTAAGCTCAATTTAAATATCACAGAGATGTTTGGCTAAAAACTCACAATCCGACAACGCTGATTGAGCTGGCCCATTGCCTTTTCCTCCTGACATTTTCATCGAGGCGTTTCAGAATTTGCAGGTAGTCTCTCTAGTTCACTGTCTCACCAGATAGAAATAGCTATTAATGATCAACAACAGCCAATAGCATCAAAAATTATGGCCAGCATGACCTTGACATTGCCATGAGGTTTTCGGCTGAGGCAAATTTTCACCGACCCACTGATAGACTGAAGTTTAGTTTCATCACGCGTAATGGTTCTCATTGTGAAAATCAGACAACTGCAGAAAGCTTGGGAGATCACCTTGCATAAACAAACAATACACATATAATAAGCTACTTATACATTCATTAAACTTTTCAGATTGGATTTTGATCCCTGACCTACTTTACTGGGCATAATGTTAGAATCAAATTTCATTGAAATTCATTCAACAGTTTTCTGCCGCTATTTTAAACGAAGGTGAAAATGTCCTGATTTGTCCACCATTTTGACACCAATAACTAAGATGATTTTTCTTAACCTTTTAGATTATGTAACCAGATTTTCTTTATAAATGGGATCTTTTGTAATAGACACCTACGGATTACCTGGATATTAACCAGGAACTTAAATAAGTGGGTTATTTCTGCCAGTAGACGTAGGGAATTAGACAGACACAGTCAGGCTGTCTTGAGCAATGGTGTAACAACTCCACCTGAAAGATGCAATTGACGACGTGTCGTGACGTCGTTTGCAGAAATAGACTGAAATAGGGTATCAAGATCCAATCTGCAGAGTATATAGATTCATGCAAAGACAACGCATCCTCGCATATAACTGGCGTATCTATAAGTTTTATTTTACTTACCAATATCTAACAGCAATATTCACAAAATTTAATGTGCTTCATGAGCAGAATGGTTATCAATTTCATGGTGGTCAAGTGATCACAACATGAAAGCCAAAACAATAAAAAAGACGTTTTTGTAACCCTCGTTGTTGGCCTTTCATTTGGTGTATATAGAGGTTAAAAAAAAGTCTGGACATAATAAATAAAATTTATTTATGTGTGGTCATCAAACTTTCTGATGGTTGGATAAGAGAAATTCCCCATCTGTAAACCAGATGAAAACTTAGTTGTCTTTAAGACACTTAGTGACAGCATGGCTACATGGGTGTCTGCAGTAGCCCACTTGGTAGATGCGACGAGCACATGACACTCCAAGTTCCTGGTTCAAATCCAGGTCGCAGATTTTTTCCTTCCATTTTTCAATTAATATTTTTAAGTCTGTACATGATCGAATATCTCGAGAAATCCACTTCCAACCAAGAAACAAAAAAAATTTGACCAATATTTTTCGGAGTTGTATTTAATTGTGGAAAAAAATCAAACTGCCACCTTGTCGGTGAGGCAGGGGGAAACTTTGAAATATTAAATGGGAAGTCCCATTCTTTACCGCAGATTTGGATTCTACATTAAAATTATGTAAGATTTATCCAAAATATTCTTTTTGATTCATGACAGATGGCACTGTAATCACAAGATAATAACATTACCATTTAAAAATTTTGCGAAAACGTTTTAATGTTTTCAAGAAAGGAAGTTCTATACGATTTTTTTAAAATTTTGACTACAAGTATGGAACCGGTCGATTAATTAACTGATTTGTTCGGGCCCGGGAAACAATCATGTGGACGAAATAGTTCTGGCCTTTTGGGGGAGGGGTGAGATTTTTAGCGATTACAGCGCCATCTGTCACGAATCGAAAGAAATGATTTAGATAAACTCTACATAATTTTCGACGTAGAATCCGAATTTGAAAAATATGGGTTCTCATTTAACATTTCAAAGTTACTCCACCCACAAAGGAAGACTTATGGGGGTTCTCTGTTGCCACAAAGAATTTCGGAGACCTTAGATGTACATTTTAGAGCAAAACATCCATCATTCAGCAAGAAATCTGACTGGATTCCAACATATGATGGGCCTTCAGCATATAAGGTCTTTGAGAAAGGAACTGTTTATTAGGTAAAAACACTATCGCATGTGTCCACGAAGTCTAATTGAGACGACTAATTTGAAATCCGCACACTAGTAATTAAATTTAGGTTTGAAATCGATGAAAAAAATGTTTACCCGCAACCGATCTGTCTGTTCAGCCGTACTTAAACTGGGCCAAGTGTTCTATCCATCTGGACTGGATGTTTCCCGAAAAATGACCGCAGTAAATCTTGCCACAAGTATCACAATCTGTGTCATCGATTCCCGATTTTTTGTGGGGAGGGACCTTGTCTTGAGGTTGCCCAGCAAGTTTTTTAAGCAAACTGGGATTCGTTCAGCAGCTCAGGTTAATAAAATATGGAAAGTTTGCCTAAGTTACTGAATCAATTACGCGATTTTCTTTCAACTTCAATAAATATGAACATAATTAAGAAACAACATAATTATTGATGGCATGCTAGCAGTAACAAGTTAGTAAGTAAACAATAATCAGGTTTCAGTAATAGTCCATTCAGAACCTTTTCTTATCCTAAGTACAAAATATAGTAATAAATAAATATATGAAAAAAAAAAAATAAGCCAGGTAATTTACTAGGAGGGTGTATGAAAGATTTCTACCCTAAAGCACTAAGATATACAGACAAGCTAAAAAAAACTCTATATAGTGGTCGCCATGAACTTAAGAATACCAGAGCCACCAAGCAATTGGCAGAAAAACTCAATGAAAATGGCAGCATTTGAAGGGGTGCTTCAAAATTTGAAAATGTGAATGAAAAACAATGACAGAGGCAACTCAAATTTGGAACAGAATTGCCAACATAAGCGACAACTGTAAGCATTTGTAATAAACTTGGAAGCTAATCCTGCACTGCTTGATTTCAAATCAAGATCAGTGAGGCCCATCACATCAGTTAAGTCTGCCTCATCAGCTGCCTCCGTTTATCCATTTCATAATGAACAAGAGCGGTAACAGCACACATTCGTGATGGAGTCCAACACTGTGCTAGGTTAACCATTTGAAAAACAGTTCTTCAAAATAAATTTTTTGAACACAATTTTTTGAAAACCAGTTTTTTTCGAATGGCAAATTTTTTGAACAACAACTTTTCAAAATCACTCCACACAATCTTTTTTGCCGAATGATTAGTATCAAACGTTGTGTGCAACTGCATGCAAGCAGTCACAAATAATTCGTCAGTTCCCAATCAGTCTGTTTTTAAATGCACTACAAAAGATATCATTGAAGGATGTACAGGGTGATTCAATCAATTTCTGACCATTTCAGTACTATGATTTATTGACCCATTAATGTTTACAAACTTAGCATCTCAGTATGATATTTTAGGCACTTCGGAGTTTTATTCCCGTGGAAAAGTCTTGATGATATGCTCAATGTGGCCACCACGAACGTTTTGAACTGCTCGCAGCCGAATGGTGAAGTTGTTCATAACTCTATCCAGGATTTCTGCATCCACAAGGGTGCAGCAGTCGACGATGCTTTGTCGCAGCTGGTCTAAGGTTCTTGGTGCTGTAGTGAACACACTCTCTTTAAGGAACCCCCAGAGATAAAAATCAAATGGGTTTAGGTCAGGACTCGTAGGGGGCCAAAGAAAGCCACCCTCGAATCGATCTGGAAACCTGTTTGAAATGACACAATTTCCGAATTTCTGATTGAGAAAGTCTAGCACTTCATTAGTGGTGTGAGGCCTAGCCCCATCCCGTTGAAACCATTGATGTCGAAGCGGTATACGCCTCCTTCGCAGCTCGGGGATGATGAAGGTTTCCAACATGTTAAGGTAAGCCTGTGACGTTACGGTGCCCTCAAAAAAGAACAGACCAATGATGCCTCTTCTGGAAATCGCGCACCAAGCCATAACCTTTCGTGGATGAAGAGGTGCCTTATGGATCTCGTGAGGGTGCTGGGAACCCCAAAAACGAACGTTGTGTTTATTAACGTCACCTGACAGATGGAAGAAGGCCTCATCTGACACACACAGGTTGTCCACAATGTCCTGATTGGCTTCCATTTCCGCTCCAAACTCCATCGCAAATTGTTGTCGCTTCTGTCTTCCAGTGTCTGTAACTCCTGATAAACATGGATCTTACACGGGAACAGGTGCAAATCCTTTCTCAAAATTCACCACATCGTGGTATACGACAGCCCTTCTTCCATGGATAGGCGGCAAACAGATTTTTTGGTAGGGGAATCGACCAACCTTGTGCGAACATTTTCGACAACTTCGGCCCTTCGAACATGAGCTTCACTCCCACCTTTTTTCTTGCCTTTAACACATCCAGTGGCACGAAATTGCTTGACAAAATCCATTATTGCTTGCCTGCCTGGTGCGTCTCGACACTTATACGCCTTCCGGAACTTTATTTGCACCGTTACAGGTGATTTTGTCTCGAAATACCATTCGAGAACCTTGCATTTCTGCTCTGTTGATAAAGCGGGCGCCATTTTACAAAAATTCGATTTTCATCCAGCGCCGTTGCAACAATACAAACTTCAACTATTTAGAAATTCGATATGGCGCTCATATTCTTTCAATTGTTTATCCCTAATGCACATCATTCGAGTGAAATGGTCTGAAATTGACTGAATCGCCCGGTAGAAGAAATTGTCAGATGAAAATTTTATGTCCAAAAGAGGAAATTCTTACTATGCTTTGCACCTCACAAAACTCGACCCTGCAGGCCTCATTGGTCAATGTTTTCCGTTATTCGAATGCCTTCAGCGTCCTGTCTACAATGTCTCCCTCTGGGGGCAAAATACCATAATTTACGGTAATAACGCCACGGCTTAACTAGTTTTTTTTTTTCCTAACAGCATGACAACAACGATTTCAGAAAACTGATACTGCTTCGATGTGATGCAGTTGCATTCTGTCCTGATGAAAATCAAACTAAATTAGCGCATAATATACATTATAGTACCTTAATTTCCCTGTATAAACAATGTACAGTTCATTATAATATTACATTAATTCACTTTTCATTTGAACTTCTCTAATCATGTAAGCTATGGAATGGCAGAACAGATAGGGTGCTTCTAAAAATTCGCTCCCGTTGTGATCGAGCGTGAGCATTCATGATCACCGTGAGCACTGCATCTAAAAATGACAAGAGCGCTCGTCTCTGGCGCATCTAAAAACTCCCCGATCTCATCGTCGTCTTGGGAACGCTCAGGATTAACGTGATCTTATTTCCATCCTGATTACTTCGCGTTGCCTCGCTCATTTTCACTACTTTCGCTTTGCAATAATGGCCAGCAGTGAAAGCGTATCCCACCTTGAAGTCTGTTCCCAATGCGGTTTATAGTTTTGTAATGAATTGAAAGACACAGAACAGGTCAAGATACATGCTGCCAAAAAAATACAAATGTAACTTCTCAATATGAATGGCAACTTCCATAATTTGAATTGCTTTGAAGTTCATTTTCTGTTCTGACGAACTTCAAATGAAATTAGCGTATAATATACATCACGGAGCTGCTTGTTAACCATACAAAACTTAATGATGAAAATAAAGAAAAAGAAGAAGAATGCTTGAATCTTCAAGAAGAATATTTGACTTTTGTTTTTCATTCCGATTTTGAAGGTTTGTCTTAAATTAAGCCAATTCGTTTTACTTTTACATGTCTATCATAAAGGGAGAGTGCGGCTTAACTATCGCTGCGACGTAACTACCGTTTGTTTTTTTTTTAAATAATAAGTTTTTATCGATGCGGCTTATCCAACGCTGCAGAGTTATTACCTCAACCTATTTGGTTACAGGGGGCAGTCGGTTTCCCCCCGGCCAGTTACAGGAAGTTAATGGTCAATACTTCGATTCGTAAAAATGAGTTTGAAAAACTGATTTTCGAATAATGCATCGGTTCACACCCATAGTGAATGGGCTTGGTTAAATATGCCATCTCAAGGCTTTCACGTCGAGCACAATAGCAACCAGCCACTGCCCATCCACCTTGTACTCTTGCAACACCCTCCAGAGCTTCTCATATGCTTTTTCGAAGTTCACAAAGCTTGTGTGGATGAATTTTTCACACTCCCAGGACTTTTTGAAGATTTGCCTCGGAGTGAAGACGTGATCTGTTTCGCTTCCGCCAGGTCGGAATGCTGAGCAAAAGAGGTCTTGGTCTGGATAACCAAGCAATTTGACATATCAAGGGACACCATTCTGATTCAAGGCTTTTAACGTTTCAGACCAGAGCTCATCGTCACCTGATTTAATTGCTCGGTGAATATTCTTTAATCTTAAAAAATTACCACAAAATGTGCTTTAAGGCTTAGGAAACGTTGCGGGGGTTAAAATTACATGTACATGAGATGGCAGAATTGCGTTTCAAAATAAATCTGTCAAACTCCCGACTTTCTTAATAGAAAGTTAATGACAAATTACCTCGACACGGTCGTAATTCTTTAATGGTATGCTTCAACAACCAATTAATAATTTCATTTAACAAGGTTCCACAGAAAAAAGAAATCTGCCGAAGAAACAAACAGCAATTAAATCAAGTTGAAAAGAAAAACACCATCACCACCGTAAACACATCCAACTTCTACCAAGACAGGCAATGTAACACTGCTTACCGTGTGGAGATCCCGCCTAAATACTATTAAAGTTACAAACCCTATCAAAATAGCTATGGGGATTAAACTAGTCATCGCTAAGATCTTTCCTAACCAGTCATCTGAAAAAAAAAAAGAAAAAAAAATTGAAGGGGAAAAAAAATGAAATAATTTACCATTCAAATGGGTGATGTTTGAAAGACTTAGCGACAACGCGTATAGATAACGATTATAAAATTGATGACACTTAGGGGCGAATACCTTGAGGATATTCCACATGTGTAATGGCTAATGAAGTCCATTTCATATCCTCTTGAGGACCTAAACTTTCAAGACCGTCATCATGTGTGCCATCAGCACTAACAGACGCCATTTTTATGCTCGCAAGAAGAAGAACGCATCCAAGTGCTCTGCCGAATGGTTGGATTTATTGACCAATAACTCTCTAGGGTACGCACGTTTTTAAAATTTTATTTTTGTATTTTTAAACTTACTGCCTAATGATTTATAAAGAATCAGCCTTTTAATTTTGTTTTAAAATGTACGTGTTTTGACAATGCAGCAGCATTTCGTTAGAGACATGGCGGCGCATGGAAACCGGCGTGCGTTGAAGTTTACTATGCTAGCAGAATGTACCAAAAGTAAAGCTCGCACGGGAATTATGGAATTACCCCATGCTCGTGTAGAGACGCCTGTATTTATGCCCGTGGGAACTCAAGGAACTTTAAAAGGATTGATACCAGAACAACTGATGGATCTGGGATGCCAGATCATGCTTGCTAACACGTATCATTTAGGGATGCGACCGGTAATGTTTACACTAGTCGTCTGCATGTAGACTTAAGTAGATATGTTAAAATGGTTAATGACTGATCATGCGACCAAGGTAAATGAATTTATATTTTAAAGACTGGGGGGGGGG
>JAHWFO010003124.1:6738121-6762302 GCA_023313115.1 Rhysida immarginata
TCCTCTAATGAACTGATATATACCCCCTTTTCTATTTAGTCATAGTAGATGGCTAAGAAGTGAAGGTTAAATTAGTAAAAATTTCATTTACCTTGGTCGCATGATCCCTCATCACGCGATGTGCAGATAGTGAAGATTAACCCACAGTGCTAACGGGGAAGTGGACATTTGCCCCAAATTGCTCCTACTTTAACTTCAGTTGTCCTTCATTTTCAGAAAAAAATTAATAAAGCTATAAAAGTATTGCACCAAATGATTATCGCCCAATTACCTTGGTCAACTTCCCTTCCAAGATTATGGAATCTATCATCGCTGAGGGTTTGGCCAACTTTCTGGATCCTTATCTGCCTCCAGCATAACACGGCTTCAGGAAGTCGTGCTCGACTATTACCAACTCGGCTTAGGCCTTTACTTTGTGTGGGTTAAGATCACGAGTGTGCTGTGTCACATCAAACGTGAAAATTTCCAAATGTGTATATGCAATACCTCTGCAATTTCAATCCCCTTCTCTGGGAACGCTCCCAAAGTATTTTGGCTTTCGTGGAACTTGTTGGCTATACACAATAGGTGAGTGATGAATGAGATGATTTTGAAGAGATTTGATAGTCTATCCAGTGCCTAGACTATGTACAGGAGAAGAAGGCGTTGGAAGAACTTTTAAATGATATATGACATTCAAGCAGACTTCATTGAATTGCAGGATTGAATTTTTATGTATTACTATTTAATTTTTAATTAATAAAATTTAATATCTTGCACCTGATCAATTTTGTGCAATACTTTTATAGAGTTATTAATTTTTTTCTGAAAATGAAGGATAACCGAAGTATGAGTAGTTTGGGCAAATTCCCACTTTCCCATTAACGCTATGGGGCTATGATCCGCTGTAAATTTCTAATATGTGACCAAAATCGCAATCTGAATATACAGGGTGATTCAAATGTACCTGAACTCCAAGTTTACAACATTTTTTCTGCAAAAGCACGTGCACCACATGATATGATGGTTGTGCATGGGCAGGCAAAAGGTGACATTCAGTCGATAATGATTCTCATGCCAGAACAGAGTCACATTCTTAGAAGTCACTTTGTGGAAAAGTTGTACCAAGGTTGCATTCAGCGCTTTCAAAGGAAGTTTCCTGATGCTCCTGGGAAAACAACCGTGTATGATCTTGTATACCGGTTCATAAGACACGGCGGGCCGTGTGATGACCACGTTTCTGAAGAAAATTTAGCCCTCTCCTTGGAAGTCACTTCAGCGGCTGTCTCCAGAGTTAGGTGCCCCGTATTCAGCTTGCTAGAGGGCTATTAAACATCTAAGCTACGACTGTACAGAATTCGAGTAGCGCAAAAACTTCGTTTTTTGGATTCGGAAAAACGCACTGCTTACTTGTAATGTTTTAAGATTTTAAGCGCAAGAGTTTTACTGCATGAAGTTGGACTCTGTTCTTGCTGGAGAACCAAGACTGACATAACGTCATTGCTCGTGTCAAGTGGTGCTCTCATGTTGTGCAGCGCATTCCAAAGGTCACACAACTGTCCCAAGCAGCAGTACTCTGATATCTTTTATGGTTTTGCAGTAAATACGATTTAAACTTTGAGTTCGGGGACTTTTGAATCACCCTGTATAAGACGATAGCATTTTTACTGTTTTTGTGGGCCGAAAAGGTCGAATCGCATTATACATTTCAGTTAAAAAAATGTTCCGTATATGCCATTGAAATTTGTTTTATATTTGTATTTTAAATTGTATTTTTTAGGGTGCAGATTTAATTAAAAAGGCTGGCGGATTGCATAATTTTATGAATTGGAAACGAGCATTACTAACAGTAAGGCATTTGGGTATATAGCTTTTGTTTTTTGTTTTTTTTTAATGATAAAATTCATAAATTATACATCTTTACATATAACAAGTGAAGAAAAAAAAAATTTTCAAAAACAACGCTCATGTCAAAATTAGTTACACATAGCGCCATCTCTTGAGCAAACAAACAAACATAAGCCAATTCTGTTTCATATTAATTCTCCCTCTCCCCTTTGGATTTTTGAAAAAATTTTTAGACTCATGCATTGTCACTGACTTTACGTACGTGTACAAAATTTCAGCAAGATCAGACTAGTGGAAGGGGTTGAAATATTGATCACATGATTTCATCCACCAAACATGACCCAAATGGCTAAAGTTATACAAGCGTTGTAAAATGAATGTTTGTTTGTCCTGCATGCGTTCCTATACCATTCATTCAATTGTGTTGACACTTTGCACACTAGATATTCTAAGCAAGGGGAAGGTCACTGTCTATCTGAGATATCTCAAAAAAAATTTTCAATTTTTTTTTTTTTTTCCCCCGACAAAATTCGAATTTCTGGTGGCAGCACTCATGATAGTCCCCGAGTCCTGCCCCGTCCTTGAAGCAAATTGGGAAGCCTCGCTTCAAGTGCCGACATAGGCCGGAAGATGCAAAATATATGTCTAAACATGCGGAAAACTGTTTTTTAGTTCTTTCACACGCCAATGATAAGTTTTTTTAATTCGTGAACTTTGCTTTTTATTTTTTTCCTTCTAACTCGCAATTCTTCGAACATGATTTCACTTTCAATTTCGTGACGAACATCTTTCAGATATGTTTTTTCATTTCAGTTACGTCTTTTTGATTTATACTTGCTTTTCAATGCAAGAGGAAGGCCGTCCAGGGAAATGGCAACTTCCGTTTTTGGGTTTCTGGAAACTGTCTGCAATATTATTGCTCAATACGTAATGGCAACAAAAAATTCGCCCATTGCCTTTTAAAATTCATCTTAAAAAGTGGAATTTTTTTTTTCACTAACAGATGGCGTCACATTCAAAACGAGACCGTCTTCTTTTTGGAATCCAGCGGAAAAACCTGGCCTGGCTCAAGCACTTTTCAGATGAAATTTTGCATTCTGAAAAAAAGTGAATAATGACGAAATGACCAACGTCGTTGCATCAAATTTTGTTTTAAATCCGTCAAACCTTAATGTGCTGAGGAGGTTGTGCGATGCAGTTCGATGGAAACGGCCAACAATGTGGGCGTCTGGAGATTGGATGGTACACCAAGAAACGCTCCAGCACATAGCGCACGTCTTGCAGCAATTCTTGGCAAAGCACCACATCGCTCAGGCCAGGCAGCGTCCCTACTCACCTGACCTAGCTCTGTGCGACTTCTTGGCAATTCCGAAGATCAAGAAAGCCCTCAAAGGATTGAGATTTGAGGATATGGACGTGACGACACAAAATGCACCGGTGAAGCTCTTGGCTGTCCCAAGGAGGCACTCCGTACTTGTTTTGACCAATCGCAGCAATGCTGGGCTAAATGCATTGCTGCAGATGGTATTTGTTTTGAAGGTGACTAAACATTTATGTGAGTTCGAATCGTATTTTATTTTTTGTAGCCTCAATCCATATACTTTCTGGACAGGCCTTGCATAATTCTCCACCATCCCAGGAGATGGCAGGTGAGTAAGCTGGAGATGTTCGGGACTGTTGAGATCTGGAGTGTGGTCAGAGGGACCAAAAGCCTTTTGAAATCCATCACAAGTTGTGTAGAACATACGGTGACACGTGCATGACATTGATAAATATGTGCCACGTTCACAGCAGAATGTGAAAGTGTCCTCGATGAACTATGTTCTGGATGGCCATGCACACCCCATACCCAGGAGAAAACTGATGCTGTGAATGCAGTGATTCAGCAAGATTGGCGGGTAACAATCCAAGCAGCGGCACTGGATCTCTAATGCAACATCTTGCTGGCACACTCTTCTGGAGTGACAGTGAGGTGAAAATAGCTGTGTGGACAAGGCTTCACTGCCATCCAAACGAATTCTATGCTCTCTGGTCTCGTGTTTGTGAACACGGTCTAGGCTATATCAATTAGCAGTTTATGAAAGTGAAATCTTTTCTGGTAGCTATTATTTTTTGGTAATTGTAGGAATGTAGCCACTAATGTCCCTCGTTCTCACTTTCCCCCCTTATTGGCCTTTGTAGGATAGTGGTGGCTTCCAGATGGTTTCACTCGTTAAGCTTTCTGAAGTGACAGAAGAAGGAGTGAAGTTTCAGTCGCCTTATGATAAACGTGAAATAATGCTTACGCCAGAAATGTCGATTGAAATTCAGAGTATTCTTGGGTCGGATATAATGATGCAGCTGGACGATGTGGTCTCCAGCACCATTACGGGCGACAGAGTGGAAGAAGCAACCTGCAGGCAAGTAACTTAATTTTTTATTTTTTGACAAATGCTTAAACTAATCTCGACAAATGCCCGTTTCATATTTAACTTTAAATTTTTTAGAACAGTGCGTTGGTTGGAAAGATGTTTCACTGCACATAAAAATCGAGAAACTCAGAATTTATTTCCCATAGTTCAAGGAGGCCTGAATCCCGTCTTACGAAAGAAATGTATCTCTGGTAGGGCGTAGTTAATATATATTTCAGTGAATTTGAACTTAAATACAGAGTGTTTACAAAGGATTGCAACAGCTTGAGAAAATTGCAGTGGGTTTGGCAGGCTAGTATGGCAGGGTACCATCTTGGAAAATGAGCTCTATACTATTGTTCTTTTGAACGTTGCTTTTCGTGAATAGTCAAGCTAATGGTATGGGTGCAAGGAATTCAAAAACCGTTGCAATCGTTTATAAATTTGTTTTTTCACTAGAAATGAATATACGTTGTCGAATATATGTTGCAAATGATTCATATTTGTGTTAGGATGAGCCAAATGAAAGTGAGCCAACGCATTTGTGTATAGGCTATGCAGAGCAAGGGGAAGAGAATTCCAATGGAAAAATTATTAGTACATATGGTTGCCAAGCGGGGGAAAAGTGGTGCTGCAAGATCATACATAGATGGTTAGTAATGCACTACTGGAATGTTGTTAGAGGGACTGTTCAATATGCATGCCCTCTGCATCGATGACATGCTGGAAGCACAGGACAGTGTGTTCAATAGTAGCACAAAGTGTCTCCAGTGAAATGGTTGCAACATGACAAATGATGTTGGCTTTCAGTTCAGGCAAGGTCTGTATGCCTCCATGCTAAACACGACCCTTCAGGGTTCCCCACAGCCAGAAGTCACATGGATTAAGATCCTGTGAACAAGCCAGAAGTATGTCATGAGCCCTGTTCGTAATCCTTTCACACACACCGATATTGTCACAGTGCTTTGCACTATTGCTGCTGTTCTGGTAATAAAGCTTCACCAGGGCCGCACGTTTTTTGGGAAAGAAACGTGCGGCTCTGCAGATTGGTTGTTCATAAACACGTGCTTTTCATATGGCATCACTTTATCCCATAATCTATACACAGCGTTTCATCTTATCCATGCATAACATGGTCGGCAGCCCGTGCAGAAGTGGGGAAGTTTAATTATATACTAATTCTGTGTTGCATCTAGATTGAAACAGAAGAGCGTGGCACCCTGTCCTTTTATCGTTGGATTTTTTAAGTAATCGTTGTAATGTGCGCTTATATCTCTGATTGGCCCTATCTTCTGACAGTATTGTTCACTTCCCTGTCCTGCCATTTTGTTAGATGCAACCCTATAATTATACACTAGTTTGTTATACAGGGTGACAATAAGTTATGGCAACTCATTGTGTACAAATTTTTTAATCCAAAATACAAAAAGTAAAGCAATTGACAACTAATAAATAGAACATGGTCCCTTGGTAATAACATGTTCATTCGGTTTCGAAGTGGGCTCCTTTGGCAGCGTTACAAAGCCCCAAACGTGTCTTGAAATTTTCAGCAATGGGCTGCAAGTCATCGGGTGACAGTCGGTCCCATTTTTGGCGTAGGGACTTCTTCAGCGACTCCAAACTCTTGTGGCGTTTAGCACAGGTCCTGGCTTCCAAGATCAACCATATGGTGTAATCTATCGGATTGAGATCCGGCAAGTAGGGTGGCCACTGCCGAGGCACGATGAAATCCGCAAAGTGGTTCTTGTACCACTCCTGCGTCATTTTGCTCTGTGAGCTGGTGCAGATTCTTGTTGAAAGGTCCAATCTGCATTGCCGAAATGCTGCTGAGCCCAAGTTTGTACTACAGCCTCGAGAATGTCACGATGATGAACTTATTGATTGATTTTGACTCCTTGGTCCACGAAAACGAGGGGTGTCTTGCCACTGGCGTAAATTCCGCCCCAGACCATCACGACTGTGGATTTTGGCGACGTTCGATGAATGCAGAGGTGCCGGGTGCCTCTGCTGACCACACTCTGTAGTTTTGGTGATTGTGTGCCTGCTCCATTTCTCACCTGTGGCCCGACGCTGAAGTTGGCGGCATCTGTGGAGCTGTATGTGCTTGTTTTCGTCTGTGAGGAACTGGACTTTTTGGAGCTTGTAGGGCTTGAGTTTCTCTGTTGCCTTTTCCACACCGATTCGTGGTTGATTCCGGTTTCACGAGCGATTTGTCTCATCGAGACCCTCGGATTTTGCTGGACTCTCTTTTTGATGGTTTTGCGGTTCCTAGACGTGTAGGTGGTACGCTTTCTTCCTCTTCCTGGACAGTCTCCTTCATGGCCAAGCTCTTTGAACTGTTTGACTGCTTTGGAGACTATGTCTCTGCCAACATTGAGCAAACGAACAATTTCACATTGACGCTTTCCTTGACGAAAGTGCTTCAAAATTGCACTGTTTGTTTGCTTGATATTTCCAAATGCACATCAATTAACTCATAATAAGTTGAAAGACGGATGACTTGCCCAAGAACATGCAGTGATTGCAGTGAATTAAAAATTATTTGGTGGCGCTTTAATATATTCGTGCCTGGACGCGTCCATTTCTGTTGCCATAATTTATTGTCACCCTGTATATATTGTCAGATTATTTTGGTGATACATTATCAAATGGTGACCTAAGTAAAACTAATTTTTAAAGTTAAATACACCGTAAACCGACTATAACGAAATTCACGTGGACAAAGAATTTTTTTCATTATAAACGGGATATGGTATGGATTTTAAGGAATTAACCACACCCTGCTCAAGGGGCAGTGTTAAAATACACATACTGCAGAGTTTTTACATTTTTGAAATGACATAGTTTCGTGTATTTCCCTATGACCATTGGCAAATTTCTATCGGACCCATCCATATTCGTACATAAAAGCACGCTGATATGTTTTTTTCTTATTTTTGGTGCTGTTGTTCGCTTAACTTTTATGTGAAATCCGCTTATGAGAGCACTTCATTTAGAAGAGCACTCGACTTAGAAGAGTAGTGCATAACCAAAAAATATCGAAATATCGAAAAATTCTTTCGTTATAACCGAATTTTCATAAAAACTCTTCGTTATATCATAGCAATTTTACATGTAAATTACATTGGTGGGGTCGGATCAGAGAAATTTTGGTTCTAAGTGAAATTTCGCTGTAAGTGAGTTCGTTATAAATGGGTTATGGTGTATCTTTTAAGCTGGAGGGGGGGGGGGGGGAGCTGTTTAATAGAAAAAGTTTATTTGTCCAATTTTGATTTTAAGTGTATTAATTGAGAACATGTTTGACCTTTTAGATTTACTGAAATTTGACGCTTCTGGCTTTGCCGTAGGAGGATTAAGTGGAGGAGAAGCGAAAGACGATTTCTGGAAAATGGTTCATGTTAGTACCGATCTTTTACCAAAAGAGAAGCCACGTTATTTAATGGGAGTTGGGTATGATGTATAATATGTAATTCAAATTATGAACGTCACTTTAATTGAATTATTCCATTTAGGAATCAAAAGAGAACTATGCTTTCATTTGTATGTTTGTTTGTTTATTTGTTTTATTTTTCTTAAGACTATTTTGAAATGCTTACAAACTTGTTACATGGAGGGTGGACAAAATGATATGAACGTCAGTGAAACTACAGAAAATGTCTGAATTGAAGGTTCTATGTGCTGCGGAATGGACACATGAATTCGCATCCGTTCATAGTGCAGAGCAGTCTGTACTTCAGAAAGTGAGGGTGGTTGTCCACAATCATGAGATATTGTTGTGTGTCCACAATCTTCCCGTGCCGGTTTGATGTTGGATGTAGGGTGATCTTCCCAGACTAAATGAAGATGTTGGATATCTGCCCCCACCAGAAAGTTTCTGCAGATGAAGCCTTTTCTTGACACGGACATATTTGGTGATCTGAAATAATGTAAAAGCTGAATTGTCAGTCCAAATGATCTGTCTTTACATTGGGAAAAAGAGAGAATCGGAGCCAGAAACTGTGGACAAAGACAAACAAGGAAACTACTAATCCACAATAAAAGTTTATTCATACGAATGCGCATACTTGATCAGGACAGAGAGTTCTGTTCAGATGAAGTAAGAGAATTACATAGACGTATATACACTACGTGATCAAAGGAGTTGGGACACCTGTTGCTCTACCGTAAAACCGCAAAAAGCTTCAATCAGTAGTGTGTAGGACCACCCCGAGCTGCTACGACTGCCTCCACCCTACATGGCATACTGTCCACAAGTTTACGGTATGTGTCCACAGGTATTGACCTCCATTCCTCGAGGAGTGTCGTGGTCAGTTCCTGGACAGATGTAGGGTGAACCATCCTGGATCTCACACGTCGTTCCAATTCGTCCCAAAGATGTTCGATGGGGTTGAGATCAGGACTCTGGGCGGGCCAATCCAGTTCTACAACCCGCATCTCATCAAACCAGTCGGATATGGATCTTGCATTGTCGTGCTGGAAGAGGAACGGCCCGTCACCGAAGTGTTCCCACAGCGCTGGAAGTGCCCTGTTATCCAGAATGGTCCTGTAGCCATCACCATTGAGGTTTCCGTCCACCTTGATGAGTGGGCCCAGTCCAGTCCCACAATTATGGTAGGTGTTCACAGGGGTGTCCCAACTCCTTTGATTATGTAGTGTATAGTAAAAAATGAATTAGTCACAATCCAATCAAAAGGCAAATAAATAGATACAAAGTAAAATAATAAATCTATAGGCTAGCTGAGACAAACCAATCGAGTGTCGTCATTGTTTTTTGTTGGATTATTGTTCCTATTGTTCAATATGAGTAGATGTAGAAGTTTAAAAGAAAATACTTAACAGTCTTGATTGGTACTCATTTCATTAAGGGTTACCCAGTAATCACATCTCTGTGATATTAATTGGATGCTGGCCCAGTAGGCAATAGACAAATCAGTGATGAAAACCTTTGAAACTTTACCGTACTTTTTTTTTTTTTAATTTGTATTGATATATACTTGATCAATAAGTTTGGAAACTGGTCTTCCTGATGGACATGATATTGTTATCACATATTACACACAACTACCTTCAAAGTACTCCCTTTCTGCAAATATGCATTTCTGCCAATGCGAGTACAGTTGCTGAAAACATTCCTGGAAGCCTTTGGAGGAGATGGTCTTCAAGTCAGCATGCTGCTTCTTGAACCTCAGGAGACACTCTTGAAATGACATCCTTTGAGTTTATTTTTCAGACGGGAGAACAGGTAAAAGTCACATGGGGTGAGATCGGATGAGTAGGGAGGGTATGGAAGGATAACGTTCCTTCTTTGGCCAGTGCAGCCTGCACCATGAAAGACCGATGTGCAGGGATATTGTCACGTTGCAGTACCCAGTCCTTGCTTTTCCAGAGTTCCGGATGTGTCCAGCAGATGCCATTACAGAGGCAAGCCAGGATCTGTCTGTATCTTTCCTTGTTCACTGTCGTCCCTTCCTGTATGAATTCGTAATGCACATGAACAACTACAGCTCACTGACATGCATTGTTTGGAAAGACCCTGCACTGCAGAGCTACTTCTTCCTTACCATGCCTCACGTCACTTGTGCCTCTATGCCACAGTCAAATAAGTCCGCTCTCCAAGCTTGATTGGAGATATTCTTAGTCTCCAAACTTATTGATCGTAGTGGTACTCTATACACGTACTGTCAAAGGTAATGGACTCCTTTGATGAAATTTCTCTTAATTTTATTTATTTCTAGTTATGCCGTTGACTTGGTGGTATGTTGTGCACTTGGAATTGATATGTTTGATTGCGTTTACCCAACAAGAACAGCTGTAAGTTAGTGATTTCTCAGAAAATAGTTACAATCCACTTAATTTGTTTTAGATTTATTAAAAGATTCTACTTGAAAAACGAGTCAAATCCACTATCTGGCCATTCGTCACTGGACACTCCATACAAGTAAGGTAAACTGGACCCTGCACGACGTCTGTATCGTGTAGGGCCGTCTTTCGCCACCATGACAACTGAACTCTTCGGGGAAGACTTTCCACCAGTTTGTGATACGTGTCGGTGGGAATCATCCTCCATTCTTCCTTCAGATCATCTAGTAATGCAAGTGATTGTCCCAAAGATGTTCAATGGGGTTGAGGTCTGGGCTTTGGGCTGGCCAGTCACGTTTCCCCATACCCGTAATAATAACACCTGCTGTATGACAGGGAGCATTGTCGTACCAAAAAGGGTATGGGCTGGAAGTGTAGAATTGTCCAGAACTGTTTGGTATGCTTCACCATTCGTGGTTACCACGAACAAAAATGAGAGGATCAAGACCATGCCATGAAAAGCAGGACCAGACCATGACGCCATCTCCTCCGAATTTCACTGTGGGTACAACATACTCCTGTAAATAGCGTTCGCATCCATTAGACACCATAACTGGTAGCGGGATTCATCACTCCATAGGATGGTTTTCCATTGTTCCGGAGTCCACTGGTAGCTTTTCTTGTCCCACTGTAACCAATGGGTTACATCGAAGGCTGTGATATTTGGCTTGTGAACTGCTGCTCATCCATTGAAACCAAGTGCAATGATCTCCCAGCGTACGGTACAATCACTTGCATCACTAGACGATGCCGATCGAAAGTCCTGTGCTAACGTTTATAACGGGGACTGTCGGTTTGACATCAGCACATGTTTCAAGCATTTACTGGGTCTGGGTCGGCATGTTATAAACCCCTCTCGCTTCCATTTCAAAATAACATTACTCGCTCTCGAGCGAGGTATCTGAAATTTGTTGGAAATCTCGCAGATCGAATGCCCAAACCTGTGGGCTCCAACAATCATCCTTCTTTCCTTCACACCAAGTTCGCACCGTCTGTTCATAACTGATTGCAGTAGCTACTACGAGTGTAGTCTAACTTGTCAATGTCTTTTATAGATTGTAGACTTGTTCAGATGGTTCCATGCAGTTTTGGAGAGGTGTCTGGTGACGAATGACCAGATAGTGTATTTGTATGTTAGGTTAGGATTTTTTTTTTTTCTTGGGGGTTTATGGGGATCGGAAACTGCACAATGACTTTACGGATACACTGTCGTTATAAAAATTTATTTTGTTTTTCTAGTGAAAGCTTTAATCCAGTTAAATTTTCTTTTAGAGATTTGGAACAGCTTTGGTCAGGACGGGAGAATTGTACTTGAAAAATAAAAACTATTCGACTGATTTTCAACCCATAGACAAAAACTGCTCGTGTAGTACCTGTAAACGTTATACACGAGCTTACCTGCACGTCTTGATTAAACAAGAGACTGTTGGTTGTCATCTTCTGACTGTGCATAACATAGCATATCAGGTAATCATTTCAGTTTATAATATTTTCAATGTGCAAATGATAATAGCATGGTAAGAATCTATTTCGATGCATTTCCACTATCGAGTCGGGAGAGCATAGATACCTCGGGAAAAAAAATCTTTTGGCTGCGCTTGCAGCCACTCATGCACTGCCTGTTTCACCTCCGTGTCAGTCGCAAACTTGTGGCCACCTAAGAGTCCTTTAGCGAGCCAAAGATGTGGAAGTCTGAGGGTGTGAGGTTGGGAGAGGCACTCCAGACGCAAGTCCTGGATAGTCGCCACGGTCGCACGTTGTCATGCTGGATGAGAACGCCTGTTGAGAGGAGTCCACGGCACTTGGTGCGTATAGCAGGTTTCAGAATGTCACGCACCAATTCACTATGGGTGGCACTGGTCACCGTCTTGTCCTTATCCATGTAATTTTCCACTATGGGACCCTTGTGGTCCCAGAACAAGGTCGGCATCGCCTTTCCTGCGGATGGCTGGCTGCGGAACTTTTTTGTCCGCCAAACTTATTGTGCCACTGCTGAATTTCTTACACCATGCATACACCTGAGTCTGCAATACACGTGCAGCACCATACTGTGCCAACATGCGTCGATGGATTTATATGGAAATTACGTGTTAACCTCTGAGTGATCTTAATGTCCACGACAAAAGCGATGGAAACGAAACTAGTAGAGATCGCTGCTCTCCTGCGCGCGGGCCAGACGAAGTCCGAGATTGCCAAGCTCCTCAAAGTCAGCCGGATGACCATCCACAGAGTTGCGGACAGGCTCAAGAATGGGAGAGACCTTAAAGATCAACCTCGTTCAGGTAGACCTCAAGTCGTCAACCGTTTGGCTGTGAGAAAAGCCTTCGAACAAGACCAGACGCTCAAAATGACTGCGCTCGCAAAGAAAAAGAAAATTTCGGTGTCCACAGTGTCCAGAGTGGTCAAAGAAGAAGGTGGAAAGAGCGTGAGGCCTCTGCTGACAGATCTGATACGGGAACAACGTTGGGAGCGCTGTCGCCGTCTTCTCAACGACTTGAAGAGTCATGGCGAGCGAATTGTCATTTTCTCTGACGAAAAGACCTTCACGGTCGATCCTGTCGTCAACAAGGAAAACGACTGCGTGGTAAGCTTCGGCCAGGACATCTCCGAGGTCCGCTACGTGTCTACAACCAAGCACGCGGCCTCTGTGATGATGCTCGGAATCGTGGCGTCGAATGGCGAGAAAATGCCACCCGTGTGGTTCCCAAGTGGATACCGGATAACGGCGGCTGATTACAAGGACATCCTGGCCACAAAAGTCCTTCCCTGGGTGAAGAAATGCGGACTACATCTTTCAACAGGACAGTGCCCCTGCCCACACGGCCAACACTGTGCAAAACTGGTTGGGGTCCAACATGACCTTCTGGTCGAAGGGCTTTTGGCCTCTGCAGTCGCCAGACCTCAATCCACTTGACTACAGCGTGTGGGCGCATGTCGAGGGGAAGGCCTGCAAGGTCCGTCACAGCAACGTCGAGGAGCTGAAAACATCTGTCAACCGTGTGTGGACCAGAATGAGGAAGGACTACATTGGCAAAGTTCGCAAGGCTTTTCGGCCTCGTCTGGAGCAGATGGTGGCTACATTGATTAAATGACTAATTACAATGTTATTCTACATGATTGCACAATAAAAACATGTCTAACTGCATCGTGAACATCGTCGTGTCCATTTCTTGAGGGTCGTCACGAGTGTAACAGAACTTTTGCAAAGCCCGGTATATATATTCAGTTTCAGACCACTACAACAATATAGGGTTATTCAATAAAAAAGAAACGATTTCCAAACCCTATTTCTCAGCCTCAAGCAGCTTCATGGAATGAATCTTATACCAAATTGCAAAGAGGTGGTGTTAGCAAGCAGAGTGCTCTGTTGTGTTCCTCACCTTGCCTCGCCCTACTGAGCGCCGATATTTGCTGCATTGTGTTTGAGAGGAATTCTCATGTTGCCTTGATGTGGCTCATGCAGCAGATGGTGGCCACACTGAATACTTGTAGGACAAGAAATAAATGTCCGTATCAGTAGATTACATGCGACCTTGTTAGAATGCAGCGTACTTTTTCTTGGAAATTATCTTCTTACCAGCCTGCTTATAGTTCATTGGGACTGGAGGATTAGCTTCTGGAAGTCCATGCATATTGCTGGAAGTCAATGTGTCTTGTGAATGTGCAGGCCAGGGATAGATGCCGCTTCCTTGCCACAATGAATGCATGCTGCGCACCTACAACTTTTCCGATTGGTTGGCAACGAGTGGCTGCTGTCGAGTACCTGCAGTTCTTAGCAGCTAGATCTACCATACTGGGCGAGAGAACTCAAGAGCCCAGAAATCCACACCTGCGTTACAATTCTTTTAGCTTTCCTGCAAGTTACGACAGGTGCTTATTATCGTAACTGTTTTTGTGCATTATGGATTTGTACAATTGCGCATTGTAATAGCAAGTGTCTGTTTCTGGAATTTGCACAAGTTTTACAGTAATGTTCTTGCATTTGATGATTTAGATTTAATGACGTTTCATTGTTTGGTACGTAATGAGTAATGGCTCTTTCCTTTCTTCCTAAATTAGATGCGGCTAATGCAGGACATTAGAAACAGCATTAAAGAAGATAAGTTCGTCGAATTCATCCAGGATTTCATGCTCACGATGTTTCCCGATAAAAATTATCCGTCGTGGGTAACGGAGGCATTAGACAGTGTCAACGTCAAATTAAAATAAACTGAATGTTTTTGCAAATTGGAATTTATTTTAACATTGTTTGTTTTCCTTAATAGTATTGTATAAAATAACAAAAGCTTTTTTTTTTATATATAAACGGAGCAATACAATTTTTATTTTGTACATGGTTAAATACGTTGTTTTTAATGGAATATCCGAGGAGAAATCTTACAACAACCTGATGAAAGAGTTTAAGGGGATAACATTCTATACAATATAGAACCAAGTTAGTTATTTAGTAGCAATAACCATTCTTCTTTTGTTCTTGACTAGCTGCATTCGACACGATTCTTCAACTTAAACAAAGAAATAGATATGATGACTATTAGATAAATCCAGGAATTAGATGCAAATCTTCTCTCTTTTTTATCTGCTTTCATTGGAGCATCTTCAAACACAGTTTTACAACGTTCACTAAAAAGGAAACAATTAACATAAAATAAAGCATCAATAATTCTTATTGGTTGAATTAATATAACAGATTTATATCTTACGACGACGTACTAACAGATTTGCACGATTTTTAATAAAATAATAGGTCTTAATATGCAACTGGGTAAAAGGAAAGACCCACTACTCACAACCATTGCATCAAGGATGTGAATTCGAACCTCGACCAACAGTTGATATGTGAATAGCACCTCGTGAAAGACCCACTACTTCACGAGATGCTATTTCACGTCGTTGCTCCAATAAATAGGAACAGTTCTACAAGCGCTCGATGAAATTTTATACTTGTCTGTAAAAACATCCAGAGTGGTGCAAATAAAAGTAGCCTCACGTGAATTGCAGAGAAAGCAACCTAACGTTGTAAGCAACGATTGGGCCGTCCCATTATCAGCGCTGCAGGTATATACCGAGAAGCGCATCATTTGAACGATTCTTAGCGGAAAAAATGGTACTTTCGGTGCAGCAGAGAATCTTCATTGTTGAGAAGTATGCAAAAACTAACTCCTGGAAGCAGAGTGATTTGTTTGCTCAAAACTTTGAAGATGAGAAAATTGCAACAAAACGTGCGATGCAACTTTTAATAAAAAAAGTGGCGGGACACAGGTTCTGTTTTAAACAAGCGTAGAACCACTCCAAAACGAGTAAGAAATCCACAAAATCTCCAAACGATGATGCTACAGAGTCCAAGCAAATCAACGCACCGTTTGTCTCAGCAGATCGGAATTTCAAGAAGATCGTGTGGATGCATTCTGCACGACGATTTGAAGATGCGACCATACAAAGTATCCGTAGTCCGTGAACTGAAACCAGCAGATTGCCCTCAACGTCTTCAGTTTTGTAACTGGCTTTTCAAAAAATCACAATGAATGGACTAGACATGCAGCCGTTTGTCATTTCTGATGAAGCCTGGTTCCATCTCTCTGGCTATGTCAACTCTCAGAACACCCGGCACTGGTCGACCACTAATCTTCACGAATATCGTCAAACTCCTTTGCACGACCAGAAAGTTGGCGTATGGTGTGCAGTCTCTGCTCGACACATTCTTGGTCCAATCTTCTTCCATGAAACTGTGAATACAACACGTTACATCGCAAACATCTTTAACCCATTCGTCAATCAATTAATTGAAGATGAACTAACGTACGCCCAATCATTGCTGACAGCATTAGGTTGGTTTCTCTGCAATTCATGCGAAACTACTTTTATTTGCACCACCCTGTACATAACACGCTTGACATGCAGTTGTAAATTTTGAAGGAATAACTTTAATGATGTTCCTACACCATTGTCGTCCAATAAACTTGCATCATACATTGCAGTACGTGTCTCATCTCCCCACAAATCTATTAATAGGAGAAATTTTTCTGGTTTCACGTAAGGTCTTAACACTTTCTTTAAAAATTGCCTATACAGAGAGGTGGTTACTTTTCCAGACTTCAAACTTATTACTACCACATTGTTACATATTTTACAATATTCGTTGCGTTAATAAAATTGTTATCCAGAATCGAGGTTCATCCTGAATATTACAAGTCTGGGACACTGCTGCTATGCCACACCCTCTTCGACAAAATGGTTAATTTCAACAGCTTATAATGAGCTCAAAATATTTGAAAAAAAGCTGGAGCAGTGAGTTTTCTCCTTTTACCCTGTTGCATCTTATACTATACTAAAAATCATGCAAATCGGTTGGTACCAGGTCGTAAGAACTTATTAAGATTAAACTAAAGTTATGCTAGCTACACTACATGATCAAAGGAGTTGGGACACCCCTGTGAACACCTGGAAATGGATCATTTCAAGCACAGTTGAATTGTAGAATAAATGACATATCATCAATATGCCACGACAGAAGGATCTCTCTGAGTTCGTGCGAGGACAGATTATTGGATGTCACCTTTCTGGTTTGACGAACTGGATTGGCCCGCCCAGAGTCCTGATCTCAACCCCATCGAACATCTTTGGGATGAATTGGAGCGACGTGTGAGATCCAGGATTGTTCGCCCTACATCTGTCCAGGAACTGACCACGACACTCCTCGAGGAATGGAGCTCAATACCAGTGGACACATTCCGTAAACTTGTGGACAGTATGCCATGTAAGGTGGAGGCAGTGATAGCAGCTCGGGGTGGTCCTACACACAACTGATTGAAGCTTTTTGCGGCTTTACGGTAGAGCAACAGGTGTCCCAACTCCTTTGATCACGTAGTGTATCTCTCTAACAAGGAGCGTGATGGTTCTCACAAAATAAGTAAAGACAAGTGGATTCCAGAACATTCCGTCGGAACATCCATTTCTGAGATGCCTAATCTTTGCGCCGCAGACTAAAAGTTTTAGTGCTGTTTTGGCAAACTTGAGTTAATAATTACGAATATAACACAACGTAATGCTGTATACGTTCGTAATTGGAAACTGATCCCTATATGGTCAGAGAGATAGTTAGCATAACAGATGGGGATCAATAAATAATGAGGCAAAGGATATTTCAGTCATTATTTAACGAAACTCAAAAGTATCGTCCCCAACCGTTTAGGCATTTATCCCATTTTTAATACTAGTCGCAGAATGCCAAGCTCATAGATATTTTTAGGCTTCAAACACACTGCCAACTGGTTGCCAGCAATCTCGAGACATAACTAGAGTAGTTTTTGTTTATGCACGTGGTTTCGGCAACCTGTTAGTTGCCAGAGGCCAGAAAACAATGAGCAATGCATTCAGAGACTGGGAAGTTGCATAACCACTGGGGTGGCTTTTACTATTGACGTCTACGCACTCTGCGAGCAAACACTCCTTCCCAATCGTCTTTGGTTTTTCACCACCACAGTTGTCGGCAAAAAGATGTAAGAGGCCTTAATGTTTATGTTTATTTTGGATAAGAAGAATCCCCAGTGTGGAATTCAACGCAGACAGCCTAATATGCAATTAATTTTTTATATATAATTTTAATGCTCGTTAAAGACTTCAAATTTACCTGTAAATAGTCTATCAAACCGATGTCCTCTTGTCACAAAAGAAAAAACAATATTACTACAACAATCATCACAGAAGAGAGCACTGCAATTGCAATCCATTGTCTCCGATCTGTTATCAAAACAAAAGTACAGAAAAACATGAAATACACGATTTTAGCAATAAACATGAAATAAAACACCCTGCCTGGCCAAAAAACAAGTCCCATGCTCTAATATTTTGTAGGGCCACCTTTTGCACAAATGACAGCACACATTTGTCTTTGTATTGATTGTACCAATTTCTGGAAGGTCTTGACACTCATTTTATTGTTGCACAATGTTGCTGAGCCTAGTCCAGCCCAGCAGAAGCAACCCAGATCTTAACACTTCCTCCAGAAGCTTGAACAATGGGTACAATACATAATGGGTCCATTACTTCGTGCACTTCCCTTCTAACTCTGATGCGGCCATCATGTTGGAAGAGAGTAAATCTGCTTTCATTGGACCACAATCTTCTGCCATTACTCAGAGGTCCGATTTTTATACTCCATTGCATATTGGAGTCTCTTTTTCCGATTCGTCACAGTAACTAACGGCTTTCTTGTCGCAACACAACCGTTTAAGCCCAGCCCTCGTAGTTCTGGTCTCATTGTCTGGGTGGAGCTGGTTTTAAATTCCGTATTGAAGCTTTTTGTAAGTTCTAGAGAGTGGCTTTTCTTTACGATTACATTTCACCAATCGTTTTAATGATCTGCAGTCACAATTGTCGAGGATTGTTTCCCGACCACACTCTTTCCGCAAAGATGCTTGTTCGCCCATCTCTTTCCACGATTTAATAATATGCTGGTGGTTTTAACAATCTGCTTGTAGGATTTCTGCCCTTGGTGCAGTCCAATAATTTGGCCCTTCTTGAACTTCAAAATGCCTTTTCCGCAACCACGTGTGAGTTCGTCCGACGTGGTTGCTTTCAAATGATTAGTTGCACACAGCTTCTTCACTATTTGAAGGTTGTCGTGTGCGCTAACATATGCAAATTTTCTACCTATATCAGCTCTTTCCCATTTCAGAATTTGCATGTGTAAAGTGACATCAAGGTTGGGTTTTTTTTGGCCAGCCAGCGTAAAGACATATTTCAGCATAAAAATTATTTTTAAAATATTAGACCTAATGAACGAATATTCTTTTCATTAAGTACAGACATTTTAGCAAGACACTGTAATAACTCAGAAATCTTTGATGGTGAATCTAAGCAAAATAAATCGGCAACACTTAATACTACGTTGCCCAAAGAATACAATTCCACTAATTAAATTCCTCAAAACCACATACAATCCCGTAAACACACATTTTAATGGAATAAGGTAGTTTTATTGATATGCAGAGTTTTTGATGTTGACAATGACATGTCTAAGTCAATATCCTCTGCATCAGAATATTATTATTAATCATGTACGAAGCAAGCATAATTGCCAAACCAGTCCTTTATTGCTCATGCAAAGTGAAATGTTATCTGAATGCAATTTGTCATAAATCTGTTTGATAAATTATCAGGTCGTTGCATATCAAATGTCGGATTTCGAGGTGGGTTCTGCGCTTCAGCACGGTTTCCACGTTTAGTCGCAAAGTGGTAGATTCCCAGAGATAAACCTATCAGCGATCAGCTGCCTGAAATTTGCACGTCTGTGATGATATTTAATAGCATTTGAACCCAAGCGAAGATAGTCACGACTTCATACGAATTACGTGTGATAATGCATTACGAGTTCAGGTTGAATTGCCCTGCATCTAACGCCTCTCGAAACATCAATAAGGTATTCGGTGTAGGCACCATAAACGAATGTACTGTCCAACGATGGTTCCGAAGATTCCGGGCGGGAATGACGAACCTGGCAAATGAGCCATGCGGCAGATCACCCAATGTGTTGAATGATGCTGATCTGAAGTGATCTGTGGAAGAGGACCAGTCAAAAACTGTTTGGGACCTTACAGGGGATCATGCTGTATCAGCGTTGACTGTCGGTAGATACCTTAGGATCATCGGCAAGGTGAAAAAGCAGGACAAATGGGTCCCAACATGAACTTACGGAAAACCAAAAAGAGCGTCGATTGGAGGTGTGTACGGAATTGCTTTTGCGCCACGAAGAAGCGGGGATTCTTGATCGCGCTGTCACCTGCGACGAGAACTGGCTCTTATAGGACAATAGGAAACTGTCAGCACAGTGGCTGGATGCTGATGAACCTCCGCGACAGTTCCCTAAACCCCCGTTGCACACCAGGAAGCTCATGGTTACAGTTTGGTGGAACATCCGTACTCTCCAGACCTCTCCCCTACCGACTACCATCTTTTCCAGAGCCTGGACAATTTTCTCCGGAGGAAAACATTCCTAACTCAAGCAGACGTTGAAAACGCATTCCGGAAGTTTATTGAATCCCGTGACCATGGATTCTATCGGAGAGGGCTCGAGAAGCTGCCAAATCGTTGGCAGCAATGTTTGGATTGCAATGGGGGTTATTTCGAATAGCACGTGTGAAGGTGTCCTTTCTAGAGGGCCATTAAAGATGACCTCTGCAATCCGACATTTGATATGCAACGACCTGATATTAATCTCTGTGGTTACAGGTTAACTTACCATTTGACATATGAAGGGCTTTGGCTAGTTTCTTCATTGTTGTATCCAATTTGGATTCTGCTTGGTCTAATTCGTGTCCAAATTCATCAAGCATTCTACGTTTTAAAAACAAAATTGAAATGAGTTGTAACAGAAATAAAAGTTTACATCCACTCTAGTGCTGCACTCTTTCTAAATTAAAGCATTACATTTTACAAGGCATCCTAAAGAGAAAGTTACTATAAAAGCTTCTTGCTGGATAAGATGGTAAAACTGCTCCCACATGAAATAACTTAAGAGTAAATTTGCAAGAATTTTTTGAGGCATTTCACAACCCAACCCCCTCCCCCATCTTTCCTTCCTACAAAGGCAAAACATTTTTGAAATTTTTAATACTTTTCATGCATTTCTGCTTATAAATTCTTGTTTGGGGTTGTCCCGTATAAGTTTATGGTAAAAGCACTGGATGATACAAGCATCAAAACTGCCAGTGATTTGATTAGTGATGTCAAGATCCGGATAAATGTCAAGATTAGAATCACTAAATAATTTCTTTTTCTTTTTTGCTTTACAATAAACAATTTGACATGATACATCGTGCCCCCACCACCGCAGGCATTCCATCATCAGGAACCCACCGATGGCAAATGCTCCGACGGAGTGACCCTCTCCGCCTGGAAGTCAGGGAAGATGCTACTATGGGACGTCACCTGTGTAGATACCCTCGCCTGCTCCTACCAAGACAGATGCTCAAGGGAGACCCGTTACGCAGCAAACCTTGCAGAAAGCAAAAAAACGTCAAAGTATGCTGACCCCATCGGCTTCGAGACTTTTGGCCCCTGGGGGTCTAGTGCCCTCTCCTTCCTAAGAGACTTCGATTCCAGACTTTCCGCCGCTATCCAGGATAGTAGATCCACGGAGTTTCTCCGCCAAAGAATCTCCCTGGACATCCAGAGAGGTAATGCGGCTTGCATCATTGCTTCTCTACCCCCGGGCTACTCCCTTCAACAAAATTTTTTCATTTAACCCCGTTTTATGGACATTTCCGTTATTGATATGATTAAGTGATATTTTATCATGAGCGTGTGGTTTTTTATTGTTTGCACATAGGTTGGCTATTCTAGTGTTAAAAATTATGAATGAAGATTTTATTTGAACTTGGACGTTTCAACCAATTAAGGGCGTTTTCCCAAACCGCGACTTTCCCATTAAGTGTCCTAATGTTTGATCAAGCTCCAGGGTCAATTTACTGTTTGTAAGATTTTTGATTGTATCAGGGAGCTGACCTTTGTAAAGTGTAGTATCAAATTATAGCTGTGAGCAGATTCTATTATATTTGTAACAAATTGGAGACAAAGCAATAAATAAAAGTATTTAAAAATGTTAATGAAATATAGAAATTAAGGGTAGTCTAATCGACGAGGGTTTATAGCAAGGGCTAGTAATCCAGAGTTAACTAATTTTCAAGTAAAAATCAAAATAAAGACTTAAAAAACTAAGAACAATTAAAAAAGAATTAATTCCATACACAGCTTGTTCTTCTAATTCTCTTCCGCACTGGCGTGACATTGTTTTCAGAGTCTCCATGCTGCCTTGGATGAGATCCAATTGCTCATCTTGGGTTTGGACTATCATCTAGATGTGAATGCAGAAAAATATTCAGGTTTTATCTACTTATACTCTATCAATATAATCGATTAACAAATTACGTTTATAAGAAAAAAGTACCTAATAAAGAAAAAAGGTGAAAAAAATGACCACATGGTTTATGAATGGCCCCTTATGCCAAAGTATAGTAAGAAGGGATTCTACGTGATCCTATTTTCGCATTATATAATCTCCCTATATAATCCACAGTTTTCTACGTTTCAAATTTCATACACAAATAATCCATGTAAATTCTAACAAAATCATATCCACTTCTTTTAATACCTCATTTTAACTTCACAATTTAAAACTTATTCTAATGATAACACTATAATTGAATTTTCATCCTTTTTTTTTTTTTTTTAATCTATTCTTAATCAAAGTTTGAATAAAAATCAAATATTCTTATACTGACTCTTATAACAGTTAATATAATAATGAATACGTTAAAGAGGAGAATATTACTTGTTGTTGCTGCTGGACATCTTCAATTAACCTTTTATTAGGACTTTCTATTTCACTATCAAGTCTCGTATATTGACCAGAACGAGCTGGGCTCGAATTCAGCAAAGGCTGAGAACATTAAAAAACATTTAATTAATAGTAAAATACATATAAAAATTATTACCATTAACAATTCATCGATAAACCCATTACCTGTCTACATTTTTTATCACGAATTTTAGACACATTCATCTTTTCTTTCATAATCTGAAAAATACAATAATCAAACGATTTTAAGTTCAACGTTTTTGACATGTACGAGAAAGTAACACATTAGTAAATCTCACCTTAACGTTCTCTTTGGTTTGATTGATAAAGGTTTTTCTGTTTACTATTTCAGCATTATCCAGTTTAAATTTCTTAGGATTTTTCTCTACAATAGTTGAGTCTGAGTTAAAGAAGACAAGGGCCATATACGTTAAGAGAACACAAGCCATGTAAAAACTCAGTTCCAAATGAACTCCTACTAAAGAAGTCGAATTAAAAAACGGATTGTCAGAAGGTGACATGCTTGTACTGCTCTTTGATGCTCAATGCAATATCTGAATGAAGCACAGGCTGGAGAAGAGGGGATAACTCAAAGCAAGTTTTTTGAAATGTTCAAAAACAATTTCTCCTCCAAAGAAAATAACGCTTTCTCAATGAGGGAAAAAAGTCTGGGCAATTTATTTACAAGCATTGCATGAAAACATTCTCATTCATAAATAAACAAAAATATGGCATTATCAAAAAAAAAAACAAACAACCACATTTCAAAGTTTTAAAAACACTAAGACTTCGTTTCCATTTGTAGAAAACAAAATTTCAGCGAATATGCAGTCATCTTTGGAATCGTTTGAGAAAGCTCCCCCTCGAATGCTTCTTAAAGTGGGAAAAAAATTCCTTGCATGGCCAGAGGCAAGGAACCACTTTCGGAGGTAGTCTTCTTCTTGTGAAGGTCATCAGCAACCCCTTCCAGAAGAAGAACAACTTTCCAAAAGCTGATTAATTGGTTTAAGTAATTAATTCATAAACCGTGAAATAACATTCCCGTTTTCTTAAATTACAAATTAAAAAAATGTCAATTACATTTCAACAACCAAAAACGTCCAACTTTGAAAAGCCTCAAAACTAGAAATTTAGTCCTTATACAGGTGTCATCCTAAAATATTTTTACAGAACATTAACTTTTCCTAGCATATTTTTCTCCAATTTTTTCTTAAAAAAGCATCTTTACCTTTTTTTGCTTTCTTTAACTTTTTTTGTGCATATCAATTAACGAACCATAATAATAAATCCTTTATTAAAAAAAAAACAAAAAAAAAAACAAAAAAACTTCATAAAACGGGTGACGAGATAGGAAGATTAAAATAATAAATTACAATAGTTTTGTAAATAAACAAATAAAAAAGAAAACAGACGGAGACGAAAATAATAATTCCTTCATATAGATAATTCTTTCTATATTCTTTATAGCCATAATATTCAACAACTCCCGTTTATTTAAAATTTATTCTTTTAAAATTTTAAATTAAGTCTTAACCTGCGCAAACTAATAAATGAAATAAATACAAAAATCAATTCAAACAAATACATATTTTCATAATTTTATATACGATTAAACAATTTAAAATGAAGATGGATAATCTGGATTTGCTTCACACCTTTTTAAATGGATTCTGACAAGAAGAAATAAATGTACACATACAAAAGAACCTTTGGGGGGGGGGGGGTGCTAACAGAGATAATTCAGAAA
>JAHWFO010003124.1:6762402-6781598 GCA_023313115.1 Rhysida immarginata
AACAGAGATCATTCAGAAAATACCTTCACCAAAATGACACAATTTTAATCCCCTCCTCCCAAAAGATTTCAGAAGAGGAAATCCTTTCAATAAAAAAAGAAGCCATAGCCAAATGCATAGAAGGCATTTTTTTTTTTTTAAGGAATACAAGGGAACTCCTATTATCGATCCCTTTTTGTCCCTTTAATCCCCCCCCCCTTCCCTTTAACCCATTTCTCAAATTTATCATATTAAAAATTTTCACAGAAAGAAGTTTAAAAAAATATGAAATTGAAATAGTTAAAACTTGTATACTGTCATATATTTCAATATTTGCTTTAATCAGCATGCTTTCTATCAAAAACAAGAATGATAAACAGAGATAACAACAGTTGGCAATGAAATCACATCATATATTCAAATAAAACGTCATTAATTTTTTTTTTCCCCCTGTTTAAATGTCCAATAAATTTCGATTCAATGAATGACATTTCACAAGAAATAATTGCATCAACCTTGAAAGAAGTTCACAAAGAATTGACACAAAAATTAATACATATAATTTGTTTAAAAGAAACAACATTATGGTAACTTGAAATTGAAAGTTCTATATTATGAACTTTTTCTTTTTTAATTCCCACATAGTAGATTACCATAATCATGAAACTTTTTTTTTTCCCTAGCTTCTTTCTAGCATAAAACAAATCAAAATTTAACTTTTTAAATCCATTTACTTCCTTATACAAACATCCATTGTAACTTTCCATTTTATCACAATTTAATAATGTTTAATGTTCCCTTGGCTATTACATACAACATAACTTTATTACAAAAGCAAAAACTGGATTAAACTAATAAAAAAACTACAGAATGTAAAATTTAATCAATGCAAATTCAATTTTATCAGCTTCTAATTCATTAAAATACAAACTTACTTTAATGAACCTAATTTAACTCTTTACAAGAACACAGCACCTTTAAAAGTAATTGACCTATTCAAACTGAAAGACTTCCCAAAAAACTTGTACATTTTGTAACCGATCCTTTTTCTTTTTTTTTGTCGTGGTTAACAAATTTTTTCATTAATTAAAGACTGGGTTAAAATTGTTAAAGTAAGCAAGAACAAGTGTCGCTTTGTCAATATTTGAAAAAAAAATAAATAAAAACGCAAAGCATATTAAAGCATGTTACTGCCAACATTGATGTATGAAGCTTTAGCTGATATGTAGAAGTGGTTAGCAAATATAACGAACTTCATTGTTAAGAATAAATTTAAAAAAAAAAATGGTTAAAAAATTCATTCCAACAATTCAGTAAATTTGCATGTAGAAATAATAATAATTATTGCATGAAAAGTGATGATCATTACTAAACTGAAGAAAAGCAAAAAAAATATCAAAAGCAACAACGGTATGTGTTAAAAATGTGATATTTTATGGGCACAGAAGAATTCAATGATTAGAGTGCTTTTATATATGTGCCAATAAGGGAAATTATTCCTAAAATATTAAAGATTTATTTTGTATGTTAAATAATTCAATGTTAGTGCAATGTATCAGTTTATTTTCAATCTCCTACTATTATCAATAACGCAAGTAGGAAAAAAAAATACAAATGTTATTTTAATATGTGTGTTATTAATTAATATTTAAACTTTACTTGTGCAGTTTAAAATTATTAAAATGTAACTTTTGCTTAACTCGTTCAAGAGGAATCATATATATAAAGCAGTGAATGAAACCGTAATACTACATGTTATGAACATTCCATTAAATGTAAAGGGAGATATCATAAAACTAGCAAATGAATTTCCAAATTAAAGACAATGATAACATGAATTCACATGTAACTATAATATATTTTATGATATTATAAATAAAAGTGCTTTCGGCGAGGTACATCATGAAATAATTTTTTTTTTTTTTAACTTTAAAGATATTCATTTAAAAAAATCTTGTTAAATATTCGATACAAAACAAGGGATCATTCAATATTTAACTTTGTTGAATGTAATGTTATTCAGTCTTATTCAAAGATCTCTTAATTTTTTTAATTCCTCTTATTTTAATATTAATTAATTATCTACAGCAGTATTTTCCATGCTTGTGTATTGGAAAGTTTTAAATGTGAAATTTTGCTAATTATTTATAAATGAATAAGTGAGAAAAATGGGTTAAGCGAAAATAAACAAAATGAAATTAAAGCTAAGCGAGCTGTTGCAAAAAGTGGATCACAATCCTAAAAAAAAAAACTTGAAAGGACTAAAACTTTATAAAGGACACTTCTATCCATACCTTTAATTTATAAAGAAAATTGCAGACATCAATGTCATTAATCGCAACACTTCGTACAATGAAATTTATATTTGCACATTTTGATTAACGTCATCTTCAGAACTGAAGAACAACACAAGAGAAAATTACTGCCTTCCCACATCCTAAATGACCCAACATTAACTCATCATATGAATCATGCCATTTGCTTCGTCCAAGTTTTAATTTAACCAGCAGTATTTTGTTTTTAATCTGTTAGTTTCCTCTAGTGCATTTGAAGATGATTTTGATTACAAAACAATTACGTAATTTGAAGATTAATTAAAATCAAATCTCAAAATAACATCACAAACTACATTTTACACCAGTTTTTGAAAAATACAAGCAAACTGCACTAATTGTTAATTTATTAATGTCAGACTTCATTACAAATTGACGTTTTTCTATTATGATAGTTGTGAAGAATGCATAGCATAGTTAACAACTTATGATTGCTAAACTACTGTACATGTTATTTTAAACAACTGTAACATTTTTATCGACAACAAATGTTCATTAAATCAACATCAAGCTCTCAAAACAAGATGGAATTATCTTTTGTTTATTTCACCACTGCTGTTCAAAGCTTATCATGTGATTTGTGAGTGGCGACAATTGCTTATGAATACAGAAACACTGAGTAAAAAAATCTTGTAATTTTTTTTTAAATAAGTAATTATACATGTTGTACCTCTCTGACCTAGCACTTCATGATCTAATGATTACAAAGGCCAGCATTAATCATATGCTATAAGAAAGACCCTGCCTTTTGAAACGTATATCTCGTAATGAATTAATTACCGTAACCAGGAGCTTTTATAATGTTTGTCTGGTTATCTTCTTTTTATAGTAATTGCTTGGCGAATGTGGAACCTTCATTAAAAGCTTAGAAGTCTGCTCATATTTTATAAAGATAAGTGAATGTGTATTACAACAGAAGACCGTGTCATTTGTTTGCTGGTAGTTTTACCGAGGACTTTTTTGCCATCTTCATTTAAATGACCATCAAAATAAAATTTATTTATCTGATTCTGCCATTCTACCAATTTCACCGCATTAAGTCCATAAAGTATGTCAGCATCTAACATCCTTTTGGTAATGCAGCAAACTATTTAACAATACTAAGAAGTTAACTTTCAACTTATAATGGCATAATAAGCCAATCATTTACAGCATAACGTTTGAAAATTTCTAATCTAACATCCATTAGCAATTAACTAAATTGCAGATGCCAAGGTCAACTTTCCTCATCTAAAAAGTCTTTTTCATTCAATCTTTAGTTCTTTGTGAGTAACACTAATAAAATTTCAGAAGTTCTAAATACATTACATACATTCTTCTGAATTAAAACAGGAAGCATCTTTTTACCATGAAAATTAATATTACTAAATTTATGAAATTCAACATGCCTAGAAACAGGGACAATGATATCAATTTTTTTTTATTTTTTTTTTATTGAAGATATCCCATTACTCATTCCTTGAATATCATTTTATTTCATGACAATCCTGTTTCACACCTCTTAAAAATTATGATTTTATCTTTTTCTTCCTTAATGAACATAATGAAAAATATCGGCTTTAAATTTTGATTACGAGGCCATTAAGTACACATCTATAAACTTTAATATTTTATATATTTTCCGCATTCAGATCATTTAGGAAACATACGTATACTTGCAATAAAAGTAAGGACTTACACACAAATAAAAGCAAAAGACTGAATGCCTATAATAAAAATGCACCACTTGAAACCAGAGAATACATTTTACGAGACCATTAAAATGAACACATCATACCCAGATCAAGAAGAATTACAATCAAGACTTTAAATCGAATTAAAACACAGCATTTTATTTAACAAACCATTAAAAAGTTTTGAATATTATTAAAGGATATTAATAGTTTCATCTAAATCTTCTAAGTCCCATTCAATGCTTCTTAGACTATTACGTAATTCATTTGTGGTCCAATCTAGTTCTTCTTTACTAACTATACCAGGTTCTTCTTGGAGATCGCACCAACGTTCATATAATCCTCTGGTTTTTGTAACAGCCTTCACAACTTCACTGAAACATGTACATGTTTAATTTTCAGTAAATTTTAATTGACATGTCATGATTGAACAATAAACTATCTTAAAAGGTTAAACAGCAATGTTCTCTCCAAATCCTTTTAATGGGTGCTACACCCAACTGAATTTTCTGATTTCCTGGCTAATTCCAGGACCCAAGCTGTTTGCAAATGTAAAATTCAATATGTGATTGAAATTTTGTTTTCTAAAGGGAGATAATATGTTTAAACCAGAAACGCTAGAAATTAATGACTTTAATTCATTATTATTTACATGAAGGGAGGGGGGGATGAAAAAACATGACAAGTTTTGTTTTGATAACAGCTGTTTCAATGCAGATAATAAATGAAAACAAAAATTTACAAGGTGTATCCATAAAATATTCCTTCGGAGCTTTTAGAAATCCAGAGCAATTAGCGAAATATATTTAAACAAAAAAAATTCAATCATTCAAAGGTTCCACACATTTTTTATATCCTATACATGCTTTTAGCCAATCAGAGCACAGCATTGTTCATGATACACCAGGGGTATTTAAAAAACCATCTCCATATTGGGATACTACCTCTGCCTTATTATAGCAGCACATATGCATAGATGACGAGTTGGATATTGACTGACATTTAAAAAGAATTGACAGGGAATCCAGAAGCGGAAAATCATTCGTTTCGCCAAAAATGCCACCTGCCATCCCGAGACATCGGAGTTAAGCAACCTAAGACTTGTTTTGTCTTGTTTTTTTAATCCCCAAACATCACATCATTGATACAGTCTCTTGATCATCCGCACAATGAAGTAATTTACTGCACAAAGTCAATAAGCATTTGCTTCATGCCGTCAGTGAAGGAGAAAAATTCTTGATTTTGCAAAGCACGTTGATGTTTTAAAAACTAAGCATATGATCAGATGTGCATGGTTTCTTGAATGATTCAGAACCGATTCAGATTCCCGACACAGAGCATCTGGAAGTGAGTGAAATGGCACAAGAAGAGTTTGAAGAATACGTTGACATCGATAAAGAGCTTGATTGCTATGGTGCACTAAATGATCCGGAAATCTGCAAACTGGTTGGGCGAAAGGAAGAGAATGATGAAGAGGCAGAGCTTGAAGACCTGTCAATATCAGGTTATGTGGCGTTCAATGCTCTTTCAATTGTTGGGAAATGTTTAGAGCAGAGTTTTACGGACTATGATTCGTATAAGAAATAATGTTTTGTTTTTTTGTAAACTCCGCTTATAAGAGCATTTTTTTTCAATTCCGGATTGTGCTCTCATAAGTGGAGCTGTATGTAATGGCTTCAAAATTGCTTAAAATGATGTTTCAAAATCTTTCAATGCAGTGTCTTTTAGGAGGTTGCTGCCCAATAGACTTTGCAAAAGAAATGCCTCTGAAGGACGGTTGTCAATGAATTTTTGCGTATTCTAGTAAATAAGCTTTTTCTTTCACTGACGAGGTCATTTTGAAAACGCAAAAAACAGTCTGTTCTGGATTTTCATAATGAAAAAATGAACTATTGTTAATCCACCAAAGAATATTGGGACTCCCCATAAAAAGTGGGATCTCCCATGATTGGCAGGTCCGTTGCTTGTGTTGTATATAAATTCCATCACGTTTTACTTCACCTCTGTAGTCGTTTTGCCTCTGACGATGGTGCAATACCGAGATGTGTAAGACAATAAATAGTTTACCATATCACGCTGCTTGTTCTTTATTTCCTGAAGAATTTTCATGGGACATCATGAAAAAATGTGGAACCGAATGAACTACGAAAAAAAGTGCAAACCCGTCTAATCCACAAAGACAAAAATGATAGAAGAAATTCTAAATGCACATTTCATTTCAGGTTTTCATTTTCTTTATTATACCAAATTTTCATCCAGATTTTTCAAATAATCAACGATCAATCATTCCCTCGCAGTACAAGATATTAAGTGTGATTTTATAAAACAGCTCTTGTTATTATAACACAATCGTCATAATTTCTTGATAATGCTATCAATGAACAATTTTTTTATCATCTGTCACAACTTAAATGTCATTGCAAAATTTTTGAAAGATTCCATTAAAGCATAAGTACTGCTGCTCAATTAGATTGCCAATAATCATTTCAGTTTGATCACCACATTTATTCTGTGGAAATTAAGGTTTATTTGTTCGGGCTTCAAATGCTATCGCAAAGGTGCATAGACCAATTGTGAGGTTTTAATATTTAAAAAATAATTCAAATCTCTTTGAAACAAATTTAGTTCCTCTTGCATCACTCAAACCCAAAACATAGCAACTGAGATGGAAATTTGACATACAGGCGACGTGTTTCAGTATTGTGTGCATATTAATTAAACTTGTCATGTGCATTCCGTTATTTGCATGTGAACTGCTTTAATCTAGAATTTTATGAGCAAAAACATCACACAGCCAGTTTTTTTTTATTATTTTATTTTATTTTGAGAAAGAGAGTATGAATATTTGAAAAACTTAATTTTGAGAACAGCTTTCATTTTGCTATTAAACAAATTAAAAGCTGTTCAATTTTTTCCCCTTAAAAGTGGACTCCTAATTTATTAAAGTGATTTTCCTTTTCAAATGAATTAAAATATTCTCCCCAGAAAATTTTATCAGCAATGTTAAATGGTTGAAGAAACAAAAACTAAAAATAAACCAAACACTTTGCAATGTAATGAAGGTTTTTTATTTATTAGCTCTGCAATCAGCAAAACCAGGCAGATGTCCCAGTCTTCAAACGGGCTCGGAGAGAACACTGCTAATTTAAATTTCATCGTATCATCTACGTAGTACTACATTATATACCATTACTAAGGTGAACATGGCAATCAAAAGATTATAAAGTTTGAGATTGAGACCACCATGTTTTTAGAACTCTGAATAAACCAAACATCTACAACCAATAAGCGCATACATGTATATTATGTTTGCATTTGGGATTTAGAGTCGATTGTTCTGTTGCCAATTTTTTTGAATTTTTGATTTTTTCGAATACAGCTTCAAAAAGTAAGTAAAAGTCATAATAGACATGTGTCCTATTAAAACTTTTACTTTTTGATGCTCTATACGAATCTGAGGTCAAGATCAAAAAATTCGTAAAAAAAAAAAAAAATAGCAATAGAATGACCGACTTTGCAAATGTTAGTTTGTAATGAGGTTTTAAGTGGCTTGTATTTTAAAATTGTTCTGATAATGCAGTACCATGCATTATCAACTGGTTTCCTTTCTCTTTTGTTCCGAAGACTACACCCAAGTGCAGTATCATCATCAATATCTTCAGAATTAAATACAGGGCAATTTTTCTAACACTCATTTAATTACCTCCAATAAACAGCATTTATTCACTGAAATTCATTTTGAAACATGTGATAAACATGAAAAATGTACATGTTTACCAGTATAGATCTTTTATTTCTCTTTTTCTTACATAGCACCAGCTATTGATACTACATATCTGGCTGAAACCAAGCCCTGGTAAATAAATTATCTTTTCACTTCAAATACAAGCTTAAATCACGGTTGCCAGAATTTAAATTTTATCTTATCACCGAAACAAATAAGATAATCTGTATCTATTGCTCTTTCCTAATTCAGTGATATCAGGAGAGAAATTTTTTTCATATCTTTGACTTTTCATTTTTATGTAAACAATAAAATCGAAGGAAAAATTCAATGCCTATGTCTATAAAGATTTTAAGTTAAAATATTTTAACGTGAATTTTTTTTAATTATCTAATTATCCAATTTTCACAGCAGCTAATGAAATAGAAAGTGAGGTAGAATCTGATGATGATAAATACAGTACGTACAGTATTTGTTTTATACAAAGGACACACAATGTATTAGCACCAGTTGGGAAATTTCTTTTGCACCAGCTATCAAAAGAATACAAAGGGACACACGAAGCATTACTGAAGAAAGCATTATGGAGAGAGTTATTAGAGTGAACATTTATTTATATATTTATACACATACACTACAACCTCGATTATTTGTCACACTCTATTGTCTGTCTCTGTATGCTGATGATGATCATGATGACGACGAACTATTATGAAGAGGTTTTAGAATGGTACATACAATAAAGACTGCAGAGTTCTGGAAAAGTTCTGGGAAGCATTTGCACGATGAACAAAGAGGCAGAATTTATTAACATTTCAATCGAAACCAAAAGATAATTACTGGCTACAATCAGACCTCGGACATTCGTGAGATTAGGTTCCAGAACCCGTTGCAAATGAGGAGGATTCGTGGATGGTTGGTAGAGTAATTAAAAATGGTAATGCATGCTTGTTTCCATAGTTGAAACCCTAATATGACCCTAGTCATGGTTCCAGACACTTTGATTTCATTTAAAAGCTAGCTTAATACAAACAAAAAGAAAAAAATAAAAACAAACAAACGTTTGACAAACATACATACACACAATAAAAATATTTAATAAAAACAGTATTATTTTTTCGCAGATTATGTGAAAAAATCACGGATGCAAAGCGTCAATGAAATTTTCGCGTACCTGTGAATTCGCGAACCATAAGCATGAATGTCTGAGGTCTGACTATTTTTTAAGATACAATATTAACACTTCAGTGTAAGTAAATATTGTATACACACAGTGTCACAGAGGCTTGGGCACTCAAAATTCACTTGGCAATATTTCTGGTTTAGCAAATTTTACAGAGTGTTTCGCACCTTTAGGGTCGAAATTCCATACATTACATAACTGTAAACTGAGTAGAACCAATGTGAAAATTGATATTTCAGGCACTATGTGTGATCTTCTTGTTGATATGAAGTCTAAGTTGTTTATCTATAAGCATTTGTTGACTTTGCTGTAAAACCAAAAGCAGCTTACAAAAACGTTCCTCACAAGTATTACTCGTTCAAGAAATCGTGGTGTCTGAAGTATGCATTTCAAACCATTAATTTTGTATCTCAAAATACTCGGCTTACAGTCCAATACGCTTTTTGAGTCTAAGGGGCGAGACACCAGATATATCCATTTTAATTGGATATTCTAAAGCACACTCATCAAGCTTTTCCAAAATGCTATTATGATCTGTTCCAAAGCTGTGAAAAGATAATTAAGACCACCTCTAAACACATTTTAAATTTTAAAAATTCTATTTCCAATGGAAACAATGGGTGTCCAAACTTTTGCAGCATCTTCTATTAACCAGTTTTAGTTCTCTATTGCAGCAGTTTGGACTCGGATGATATTTTGAATAGCAACATCCATTTTTCCTAACACAAACATTTAAATTTAATACTTGCAATCAGCAAATTCCTGTTCAATCCTATGGACCGTTTCGTTGCAGCTGGCATGAACGAGATTCATTAATTTATCCATTGGAATGTCTTACAACTGGCAATAAGGGTTTCTTGCAGGCAGAATGCCATCAATTGGCATAACACTTTGGCAGCTTCATGTATTGCCTAAAATACATGTGTTCATAGAATGTATATGCACATGATTTTATATTAAAGTTATTCATCCTATACAAAGGTAGGGTTCCCATTTTGTCAGTAATGTATCTAATTACACCTGTGTGCATGCGTGTATCTGTCCTTCCTGCAAAACAAATGATTATTGCCAGCAAATGCAACTTCCTTCTTCGTATTTCATAATAAAGTTCATAATAAGGGGGTTTAATCCAAATTTTCCTCATAATTTATAAAAAATTTATTTATTTTAAATTTCTATAAAAATACTTTTTCCAGTTGAAGCTTCTAGCAATTTGTCTTTCAATTTGAAATTAACTTTTGTTGGGTTATTCAAATCTGAATTTAAAAGTTTTGAAATAAATTTAAAGTGAATCTCAGAAAAAAACGAGGAATCGTAATTCACTTCTTCTTCATAAGGAAAAAAAAATAAATTTAAATGAATAAATAGGTTGTGGCCGAAACAGAAACGAGAGAGCCACTTAAACTTCTTTGAGTGAATGAAATCAGCTCGCCTCATATGATCGTGTGCGTGAGTGATTGTTATTATTATTAACCTTGTAACATTGCAGAATGTAAAGAATGTTTAAAAGCGATCGGTCCATTTGATACCCTTGGACCTATAAAATAAAGCATGAATAAATGAAAAATGAAACGAGAGATCGCTCTGTGCTACTTGCGATTCTAATGACTATTTCCATCATCATTATCATCATCATTCTTCCTTCCATTCAATTGATAAACATTAACAAAAGGCAAGCCAAGTTTTGGAATAATAAAGCGTACGTGGTCTATAAGAAAAAGACGATAAAACGGCAAACTCACTCTTTGACTACGAAAAAGGGATCTTCGAGCGTCATGACCATCAATAAAAAAGAAGTTGTGAGGTTTTAACTCTTGTGTTTATCAGCATACAAAATCCTACCATTTCTCTTCATCCTACAAATAATAACGTCAGAGAGTGAAAGAAATTGTTTAAAGAGCAGCAGATAACCAACATCGCTCCTGTCGTCACTTCCGTTTCCAAATGCTACATCTGCTGCTGCAACAGCAGCGCCTCGGGTGACAATCTTTAGTATCTACCATCGTTTACTTCTATCTCGATGATTTAGTTTAGATAGAAATTACAATTTTATAAATGAAATGGATTTAAAAGAGCCTCGAGAAAATATACACTTACGGCTAATGAGCTGTTCACATGCTTTTCTTACAAGGTAGACGAAATGTAAACTTTTTTTTCCATAAAGATAGCTCTCTCTGAATCATGGCTTGAAGGAAATGCCGTATCGAATTTGTTACTTCTAGGCTTTCGAAAACTGGGACATAGCAGTGGAGGGAGGAGGGCAAAAAATTCAGTATGCTTCATATAATAATTAATAAAATATTTATTTTCAAAATAAATTTTATTTATACACTGCTTTGCAATGAAATTGCCCCACCCACAAGGAGTTACCCGAATGAGCCAAAGGTAGGTATACAGCAAGAGATACATCTGAACACACCTTTGATTACCGCAGGTGTAGGTAATCAAAAAGATGGCGAATGTCATCTTGGGGTACATCTGCCCAGGCCTGGTGAACTTGGTGTGTCAGTTCATGAAGATTCCTGGGTGATCGTAAACGACGTCCCACCACATCCCACACGTGCTCAATTGGCAATAGGTCTGGGGACCTCGCGGGCCATGGCAGGCAGTTGACATCATGCAGACATGCCATGCTCATGTTTGCCGTGTGTGGTCTGGCATTATCCTGCTGAAAGACTGTGCAGAATATGGTGTGCAGAAAGGGCAGTAATACGGGCTGCAGAATCTCGCGACGTACCATGCTGCTGTCAGGGTGCCTTGGATGGTGACTAAAGGTGTTCTGGTATGGTAGCCAATGGCACCCCAGACCATGATACCGGATGCATTGTTCATTGGTACGTTCCAATGGTCTACGCCACACCCGTCCGCATCTGTCGTCGATGTCCAAACAAAAGCGGGATTCGTCGCTGAAGACCACCGGGCACCATTCCATTCGCCAGCCCATTTGTTCACGACACCATTGCAATCGTATCGCATGGTGCTCAGGTGTCAAAGGAAAACACAACAATGGAAGCTTGGCAAACATTGTCGCGGCATGTAACCCTTGTGCTATTGTAGCTATTGACACTGGAGTCATACCGAGAATAATGATGTTGTCGCACAGTTGCTGCAGGGTTATAGTTCTGTCCGCTAGCGCTGTTCGCAGTATCTGCCTATCAGTACAAGCTGATGTGCTTCTCCGGCCCCCAGAGCCTGGTCTTCTGGCATGTGTGCCTTTCTCTCGCCATTGCCTCCAACATCAGCCTACCGTCCGTGCATCCCGCGACACATGGGCAGCAATCAGTCTGGTTGACCATCCAGCCTCGGAGAGGCCATAATCCGACCTTGTTCAAAGTCCGTTAATTGCGTTGTCGTTGTATTGAGACCGTTGTGCGGATTACAGTACTGTATGTTCATGAGGCAGTTGCTTCCCCCTACTGCATGGAACGTCTCGCGCAGGTGTCAACTGATGAGCCTATACAGGCACCCAGACTTACCTCTTGTTGACTGGTCAGTAAGAGCACTGTAAGCCCTATATAAAGGGTTGCTTCGCTGTTCGACTGTCAATTTGTTTCTGTACCATTTGCATTGTTTATTAGGAGCTTTAGCTAAAACCTACTTATAAGAATGTATGCTTGGTCTGTATGTTTATCCGGCCGTCTGCATGATAACTTGAAAATGGATTAACTTTTTCAAATTCTGTTTTCAGAAATATGACCATCAAGGTCTTAGCTCAGCTGTACCAACTTTTCAGGATTTTTCGTGGACCCTTGAAGTCGAATTCATGTGCTGTAAAGAATTGGCTGTAAACAATACCAAAATCAGGGCTCGTACTGGTTTCGGATCATCAAAAAATTTTGAAAATAACAGCGTGTCATATAACAATCAATTCGTCAAGAATGAATATACGGTTACTTTATCTTTTAAATATTATTGAAGTGAGCACGCGACTATCACTTTGCCAACACACGATTGTTCATAATCTACGAGGGTTGTTCAAGAATTTTTGCCTCCTAGTCCGTAACGTTTCCATTTGTTAACCGATTTTCAAATTTCTTTTTGTATTTGATACTTACATTTGTCTTCTATGTTATCCACTATTCATTTTTCGACATAGTCCCCATCCCTTTCCATGCATTGCACCAATGCGTGACTAGTCGGGTGAACCAGTCAGAGAGGAATTCTGGGGTTGTTGTTGACACCAGGATTGAATGACAACTTTGGACCCTCTTCTGCAGCACGATAATGCCCGCCCGCACACGATCGCCATACACCAGAGGCATTGCAGCACCTACATTTCACAGATGAAAGACATTGCATCTTGAGACTTTCACCATTTCCCAAGAAGAAAAAGCACCTTAAGGGACACGAGTTGCGTTCTGACGACGAGGTGAAAACATGCCATTCAATCCTCGTGTTGAAAACAACCCTGGAATTCCATACGTATCACAACAGACTCCCATATAGGGTGCTCATAAACTTTGTGATAAAATATTACTGCGCAGGTGTGAGAACAAAAAAAAAAAGATCTGAATGTATACTATATAGGATGCTGTAAATACAAGGCAGTACTGCTGGTAGCCTATCCATGCATACATTGTTACATATTTATATCTCTACCAATAAGCCCTAAATTTGATTAACAATGACTGAAATAGGATGATCCCAAAAGTCCCTCCACTAGAAGGATGGATCATCCGTAACTTACATAAAATCATTAACCTGGCATGTGTAATGTAACAGACTAGGGTAGTCTCATATTGGTACTCCTGTGCAGCTACTGACGGGAGTTTAACAGAGGTTGGATTGTGGGACTTCAAGAGGCTGGATGGTCTTATCACAGGAGATAATGCTCCTGTGGTCGCTCAATGTTGACAGCAGTGGTCTACAGAATGAACTCGTGCATGTAGACCTGGTTCCAGATGCTCATGGATTACTGATTCACTCCAAAACTGTATGAAGATGGACCGTTTACTTGTAATAGGACTGTAGCCATGTGTCCCTCTAGCCAGTTCTGTGCGGTTGCAGTGGGTCACAAAAGAGCTGAATGGAGGTCTGTTGTCTGCCTGCACACGGGTGATTGACGTCAATGTGTGCAATGAAGATCAGAAGAATGAAGTCTTCCACAGTGCATTTGTCTATGGTTTGGTTTGTTTGGTATTAACGTCCTTTTCAACTGCCATGATCATTTCAGGCATAATGGTATGGGGGTGCCATCAGCTATAACTCACACTCATCCATGGTGTTTGTGAATGGAACATTGAACAGCGCACGATACATCCAGGAGATTGTTGAATCAGTTCTCTTGCCTTTCTTGCAACAGGAGGGTAATGTCCTGTTTCTCAGGCCCCTTGCAAGTCTACCAATGAAATCCCATTCAGAATGGCAGTCTCATTCCTCACGATTAATACAAGCCAGTCCCAGAATTTTTTGAATGTACTATGTAAGACACTTAGGAAACGTCAAGTTTTACATCCATGAGAATTCAGTTGGTAAGAGCAATGAGACAGCTACTCCTGGTCCCTTTCAATTTTTCACCCCCTAGCCCCTTGTGTATTTGGAATGCTTTAAATTAAGAGTAAATAACATTCACAGAGAAAAATATTTTTAAAATTTATTCCTTTTATACAATCTTAAGGCTCGAAATCATTGTGTCAATGTCAAAATTATCCAGTTCTTTATTAATATTATTCCAGAACTTTAAATTGTCTTTAACGTCTTCAAACCTGATGTTAGCACCGTTCTTAAAGCAGAAAACGATTTCATTGACTTCCTGTTCGACTTGGCAAGAATACAGTGTCGAGAATTCTTCTTTTATGTCGTTCAAAGCTCTCAGTTTTAACTTATCATCTCTACACACAAGATTGATCACACAAACTCCATCATCCTGCAGCGCAGCTTTCATTTTCTTCAATACCTGCCTTTGGACGAAAGCTTGCGGAGGGCAACTCATCCCGATACTGCTGTCTTTGCTATCCACATCTAAAAGCACTAAATGGAATCTTGGAGCTAGATTAAATTAAGAGGAAAAATCTTCGCCATATCATATTTTTCATCCAATTTTACATAAATCGAGAGAAACATATACAGTACCATCGTCAGGATAATTCTGAAGAAATTCTATTCCATCCTGAACTTGGACCATCATTCTCTCGTCAGATACGAATCCAAACCATTTCTGAGCTATGCTAACCATGCATGGATCAATCTCGATCACGGTTGTTGATAACTATGAAAAAGTGTTCATCTATATCAATGACTAAAAATATGGTAAGTTCAATTATACGAGGTGTATCTATTAAATTCTAGAACAGGAACTAATACAACAAAACGAGCAATAAGAGCCAAACTTCTGGTTTAAAGACTTCAAAATAATCACCCTCCCGCAGCTAGACACTTTTGTGCACGGCTGTACAAGTTCTTGAAACACGTGTTATAGTCCTGTGAAGATGTGCAAAGTTCAGCCGTGATGTCCTCTACATCCTGAAATCGATGGACTTGAGTTTGGGCAACAGGAAAAGATCAGGAGAGTAGGGAGGATGGCTCTCCTCTGCAATCTGGTGTTTAGTCGAGAAGTGCTTCACACTAACAGCACAGTGCGGCCTCGTGTTGTCGTGCAGCAGAAGCCAGTTACTGTTCTCCCGAAATTGCGGTCTCACACGTTGAATTCATTTCACCAAGCGATTCAAAACTGCTTTGTAGTATTGTTTGTTAACAGTTTGACCAGTCTCATAAGTTTCAGTTGCGGTTTCCCTAATTCACGTATCTGGACACGTACCGCTTATGCAATCAATGCAATTTTTTCCCCCTGCGCAGGTGGTTGGTTGTGCAATAACATCCAGGTAGAGACGGATTCGCTCGTTGCACGCACAGTCCTGGAATTTAATAGACACACCTGGTATATGCTGATTGCTATTCTTTTTCCTTTTACTCCCATATAATAACTTACCTTTGGAAAAACTGTGTATAGGAACATTGGCAAACCACCACCTCCTAATCCAATGATTAGAGATTTCGCTTCCATCGTTTCTGATGTAAAAAGAAATCAAAATTTAAAATTAATTAAATAACAGTTTCAGTGTTAATACTAAAAATAACAATTTCCAAGAAGCTGCGAATATGGATATATACACATAACATAATTTTTCTATTGTGGGAAAACAGTCTCTAGCATTGATCTTTTGAAGATTCAATGCTGTTGTCACATTAAATTGAGCTGCAGTATAATGTGTTATGAGTATCATAAATTGGATGGCATGTACCAGTATTTATTAACTTTTTAATTAGTTCAAAAGTTCATGAAATTTAAAATTTATTTTGCTTTGTATTATAAACGTCAAGGCAGGAAAAACCTCCGAGAACAAAGTCAAATTGGATATGAGAACGGTATGAGAACACCAAAATTTGCACAACAGGTGCAAAACATTATCGATACGAACCCAGAAATGTCCATAAGAGCCATCGCCTGTGATCTCCATGTTTCCGAGGGCACAATCCGCACTGTGGTGCATGAGGACCTTCGTTATGAGTCGTATGCTTTGAGCAAAGCGGTTACTAAACAAGGTCACACATCCGGAGGAACCTGGCATACTGTTTCTTTTTTGCCCCCCCCCCTCCCCCATTAAAACAGTCATTGCATCTAATGGCGGTTACATCGAATAAACCTGCTTTCCAACCCTTCCTACTTCTGGATACATAATTTTGTATAAATAAAATACATTGTCTGGCATTAAAATGTTTTATTCTAATATCTGCATCGTGTCCTCAAATATTCTACGCACCCTATTTACATATTTCCTTGCCAGATGACACTGCAACTATATGTATGAAGTGCCGATAGTGAAAACAGACAACTCGTACGGGATGGCCATTATTCAAGAAGACGCTATGGACTGCATTAAAGAGCATATTTGGCGATTGGGCAAAACATATGTCAAATAGCATCTTTCAGCATAGCCAATGAAGTGGGACAATTTCTGTGCAGTTGTGTTTTTAGGTACCCCACAGCCAAAAATTGCAAAGTATCAGGTCTGGTGATCTAGGAGGCCATGCTTGCAGCTCAACGAATGATTTTCTCCAAATACATCTTGTAGCACTTGCTTAATGGGATGTTCTCAATGCAGCATTCGCACGTTCATTCTTGCAACAGAACGTTCGACTAAGTGTAATATCTGGTAATGACAGCATCAATTCTGTTATATTCTTCACTGCTTCACTTATTACCTTTTAAAACGTGCTAGATTTTTGGATCTCAAAAAGGGTATTGGGTTTTCATATTTTGACTTTCGTTTGACTTGTACTTAGAGATTTTTCCTTCCTTTGATTCCACAATATTTTCTTACATTATTACATCATACCTGGTGACGAGGAAAGAAAAGCTAAAGCAGATGCCATGTAATAATGGTGATTACAGGCCAAAAAACTATGATCCACAACCCATTTTTTTTTGCCTTTTTTCTTCACTGTAATGGGAAAACAAATTTTAATCTCATTCGACTTTGCTTCTCAATATATTTAAAATTTTTTATCCATTAAAAAAACATCCAGATAATCATACTTAATTTCAATTTCGCCTCGGACTGGACAACATTTTGATTGCTCTTAAAAATCAAACGGCGATACTGCTGCTTATTATCGCCCTCCACATCTTCTATAACAAAATCACCGCTGGCCTCTGTATGACCTTCGCAAAGTATGGTTCTTTTACCAAGATCATTGCCCAACGACAAAAATTGGGTCTGCACGTTAGGAGGCAGATCTTTTGGTGCCAGTTCCATCACTTTTGTGGACAATTCAGCTTTAACAGTCTCGAAATTTTCATAATTGTGTTTTCGGCTGAGATGGACGACAATTAATCTTTGACACTCGGCACTGCCCGCTAAGTACTTCCTACCATCAGACGTACTGAACAACCATTCTGTTTCTCTGAAATCAAGAGAACAGTAATGTCTTAAAGGAGTGGGAGTGTCGTAAATAAAAGATACCTAAAGAGATTATGGATGAACCAAAAATTAAAGAATAAAACACTTACCTACCTTGAGGAACAATAAAAATGGCAAATTTAGTTTTACATTCTTTATTAAGGTTGACAACATATAATGTGTAACGAGGCTCTTTATGATCGGGAGTATATAGCTCTACAGAGACGTCTTCTTTCGTATCTCTAAAAAACAAAAATAAATCGCTATAGATCATAATGCCAACTACTATCATCCTATAGTTCTAAGATTTACACAAATGCCTTCTGGGAGTGAGAGGGCAGATTAAGAGCTACTTCCATGACATGTCTACATTTTACACAGAAGATGATTCACCATGTATGTGAACGAAATTGGAATGTGTGTGGCTGTGACAAGTGACTGTTGTCACTAGTCTATGTTATCATCGTCACGTGAAGCCATTCCTGAAAGGAATAAAATATTTTTAGCTTTAGTCTGAGGATAAACTATGTCTAATCCAGTTATGGGATGGGTATATAAATGTCTTTCATACCTAGGATTCTTATTTTCCTGGATAAATTGAGCCACCTAAAGTCATAACTAAAGACAGGAATGCTCAAAAACTAAGATTACAAGGCCGATATTCCTGGAGTTTCGTCTGTTATAGAGAAATTACTTGTGTGTAGTAATGCTAATACATGCAGTCGGGAACTGTGCAGAGTTTCAGCCACCCACCACCTACAGCGCTAGTTGTAGGTTAACACAAATGGCGACTCACTTGGAAAACTGGTCTCGTGAAGAAATCCGCTCAGTTAGTCGATTTCTGTGGGCGAAACACGTAACTGCGGTTGAAATTCACCGGCAGCTGGTAGAGTTTTACGGAGAGACTGTAATTCTCGTAGAATGGTATCGAAAGTTTGCGGCCAGTAGAGAAAAGGTTTATGGACAACATCGAAAATTCTCCTACAGCCCAGACCTCGCTCCAAGTGACTTTCACCTCTTTCCTCACTTGAAGGAGCACCTAGGAGACCGACGATTTGCTTCAGACGAGGAGGTGAAACACTTCGCGGCAATGTGGCTGAACACGCAAGGAGAGGATTTTTACCAGGAGGGAATATTCAAACTCATCCCACAAAACTACAAGTGCCTAAATCGATATGGAGACTATGTCGAAAAATAACCTAATGCATGTACTATTAGTTGGCTGTATTGATTGTATGAAATAAGATGTACACGTTTCACTGCGGGCTTTGTAACCTTTCTTTTTGATCATCCCTCGTATATCAAAGAACACTATCAAAGTGTTGAGGAAAGTCAAGCCAAGCATCGAAACTTTAAAACCCAAAACCCAACATAGCAATGCCTCTTCCATCACCATATCAAAGG
>JAHWFO010003124.1:6781608-6871158 GCA_023313115.1 Rhysida immarginata
TTTATATAACCCTGATATCCCATGTCTCTACAGTGAAGAATAGAATCAGATGATATGGCTTCAATCTACACGACAAATCAATGATTGCTTTCACAAATAGGATGGGCATAGAAACAGGAATCAGGGCTATTGACTTCACTAATATTCCGATGAAATCGCCAGAAGATGCTACTGTGGAATACCGTGCTTTTGGTCTTCTCAAAAGGGCAGTGGGAAGTCTACTGTGCATTAGATGGTTTATGGTAAGTCTACAATGAAGCATGGGACACCATTCCGAACCGTTGAAGTGGAAATTCCGATGTCGTGCCATAACCAAGATGCAAGGCCAGCACATGGGGTTTTAATAGCAGTACAAAACATTCCAATTTTGTTCTAATAAACACGAATCAACCTTTGTATATATAAATCTACTATTAAACTTGATGGTGTTATGATGATTTTATATTAACAACTATATAAAATGCTAATAGAATAACAACGAACAAGTACTGTTCAAAATATTAGAATAACCAAAGTTAAAAAACAAACATGAATGATCACTTGGATCAAATTAGTTTCTATGACTGGGATTTACATAAGTCTTCAATGAAAACTTTAATGCATACCCTTTTGCTAGGTGATTGAGCACAAAGAAAACATGTTGTAAATCTTGAACAGCTGCAATCATTTTTGTGGTTTCCTGAACTCTTTCTGGCTTTTCAGAATTTAAACATAATTCTAGGATCTATAATAAAAAATTTAAAAAAAAATAATGAAAATGATGAGAAATACTTCTTAAAGCGTTCAACCTTTTCTGAATAATTCTTGTGGATGGAAAAAATACAATCTTAGAGCATCCATACTGGCCTTTATGAGCTTTTTATAAGCATTCAAAAAACTCACCCATTTAAATATACAGTCGAACCCGAATAACTCAAACGATATTCTAAGTCCCATTCCCCAGAGCATTTACTTCAATAGAAAATTCACTCATTAACTCAAACAAATTTTTTTAATAAATCCCGAATAACTCAAAGAAATTTTGGTTTTAGTGAATAGGTATTCCTAAATTTAAGCAAAATCTATCTTGAAAAAAACAAGCTTTGCCTGTTGAAACTTTATTTCATTTTTTCAACTTTAATTTTTACGTCTACATGACAAAGAAAACGATGCAGGAATCTTTCGCAGTCGCTGGCAGCCATTGTGAAAATCCAAACTTTAGCGTGAACACAAAATTGCGAATCGTACTTGTTGATTGCAATTGTTCAATGGGAGAATATTTAAACGTAGTAATTAACGACGATTGCGCGTTTAATTTTAAAGGAAGTGTTCATGTAGGCCATAAAGTTCATTACATGAATGATCGCAAACGAGTTTTTAGAAGCAGTCATACACTTCTGATTGGCCGTTGCCATTTTGATTTTGAAACTTCACTGTCTCCTTTCTTTGTCGAAGTAAAAGCAATAGAAATTCAAGAAAAAAATGAATTCTCTGTAAAGTTTCAACATTTACTCTTTGTAGTGGTCGTGTAGCCTCGTTTTCGACTTACTGGTTAACTCCAAAACCTGATAAGTCAAAATTTTTATGTGGTCCGCTGACAATTCGAGTTATCAAGGTTCGACTGTACAAACCATTTCTTGAACATTCTACGGCAGTCCAGAGACTTGGGGTGGGACGGGAATTAATCTTATTAGAAGGGTTAGAAGAGTACTGTACTAACAAGGCAACTCCAAGTATTCGGGCTCACCGATTTTGATAAAAAAAAAAAATTCTATGTGTAGCTTTCACCAAATTAAACAGCCATGCAAAGCCATTCGATGAACTTCTCAAAATTTTCCGAAAAAAAAATTCACAACGCTTGTATAATTGACTACACTTCATGAATGCCTGAATTGTAGCATACACTACCCTATCAAAACCCTGATTTGAATGAAAATGAGACATTCCTTTGCAATTTCACTGTTGGCATTCTTCCTAGCACTACATAACAGAGAGTATGCTATTATGAGATGATGCTTGCATGAATGCTGTAAGAATGTCTCAAAGAAAAGAGTTTTCAGACTTCCAAAGAGGTACAATTGTTGGGTGCCATCTCGCAGGCAAAACTGTTAGAGCGACGACATTGGACTCTGGATCAATGGTGAATGGTTGAATGGAGTGACGAGTCCCGCTACACCATCTGGCAATTGGATGGACGGGTTTAGGTATGGCGAACGTTATCTGCCAAGCTGTGTTGTGCCCACGGTGAAGTCGGCGGAGGTCGGTGTTAGTGTGGGGGTGCTTTTCATGGTATGGGTTGGGTGCAATAGTTTCTGTGGACGAACATCTAAACGCAGAGCATTACCAAGACATTCTGGACAACGCAGCACTCCCATCTCTGGCAGCACTCTGGCAATGGCCCTTTTCTGTTTCAACACGATAATGCACCTTGCCATAAAGCAAGGGCTGTAGGCACATGGTTTGATGAAAAGGGGGTTCGAGAACTTGACTGGCCTGCCCAGAGCCCCGATCTGAACCCCATCGAACATCTGTGGGACGTGTTGGAATGTTGATTGCGTGCTTGCGCGGAACGCCCAAAATCCGTGACCGAACTGTCCAAGACACTTATGACAGAATGGCGAAAATTACCTGTCGAAACGTATCAAAAACTTGTGGACAGTATGCCCCAGAGAGTAGAAGCTGTGATAGCAGCAAAAGGTGGACCAACAAGATACTTAAATATGTATATTTTTGAGTGCTTCTATTAAAGTGATGGTGTCCCATGGCTTTTGATAGGGTAGTGTATAGACTTTTATTGCGTTCAGGTGGTCTACTGGTAAAACGCTAGAATTCTGTTTTGCAGGTACGGGTTCAAATCCAGTCTTCGATAACATTTCTTTTTTTCTTTGTAAATTTTTTTAACATGTATGGGAACGTGTAATTCATTTACTATATTTCCAATTTTCCAATCTTCAGGGCATTTAAAAGGTGTAGTCAATTATAACAAACTTTATGAATTTTTTTCCCAGAAAATGTTGAGAAGTGCATCATGGGTGTTTAATTTGATGAAAGCTATATGTAGAATTTTTTTTTAAAATTAAATTCGGTGAGCACGAGTACTTAGAATCTCCTAGTAAGAATGAGGCAGTTTTCTTCAGGAGAAAATAACCATGTTATGATGATCTCTCATCTGCTGGAGAAAATTTCAAACTCACCAGCCTGTGGATAATTTCATTATAAAGGGTACGGCAAGTATTTGAGAAAAGGATGTCCGCAGGTAAAAGGAGCAAACAATTAAGATACCATAGAGCATTTAATACAAATTACATTTTTGTACAAAGGACTACAAAATACATATTGTTATTCAATAAAACCACCGTCCGAAGACAATGATGTGGGTCTTCTGGATTTCTGCCATTGCCTCCAAAATAGCTGGCCTGAGAGATTCAACTGTGTTGTGTGGATGCTTGTTGGACTCCCTTTCAATGACACGTCGAATGGTTGCCTCATTAACCTGTAGCTCCCTCCCGAGTGCCCTTATGGACTTCCCAGGGTCCTCATTGATTGCAGCTTAGACAGAACGAATGAATTTCAGCGTCCTGATATGGTCCGAGCGCCGACAAAGTTGTTTCCTCTGTGAATCGGTTGGCACATCACCACTGGCAGCGTCCAGTTCTCCCCGAATTTTGAACACGAACAAACGGGTGACTTTCACGAATGCAGCAATCTCGGAGTCGGAGTGTCCTACAGCCAAGGAGACGATGACAGCATGTCGCTTCATTTGCTGGGTTAGCTTTAGATCCGCCATGTTTATCTGCCTCGTTTCGGAATTGTTAAATAATAGTGTTCTCAAATACTTGCCGCACCCTTTTATTCCTGGCATTGTCAAGGATCTTTTATATCCCAAAATTTCACTACTTTTTGGAATTTAATTTGCAGTAAACAAGGCAAAGGATCAGAAAAATTCTTCAACATCGACTCACTTTCTAAAATGTTTTAAGCAATGTAGGGAAATTGATGTTCATAATGCATTTCTTCATATCCTTCTAAATCAACGCATGTTACATGTGAAATAATAATAATGACTATAAAGTGCAATAACTGCATTAGCTATGGATAGTATTCAGTAAGGTTCTAGGATAGTTTGTCAAATTTATTTTTAAGACTTACCGGGTTCTGCCCATCAACTTTTTTTAACTTTGTACACACGACCACAAAAACAGGGAAGTTAAGCCTCCTGTCTGGTTTCTCTTGAATTGGTGGCATTGGACATTTATGAATTCGGATCATCCAACCTCTAATACAAAGCAGAAACAAAAACATAATACAAAATGTTTGTTTTCCTATAAAAAAAAAAAAAAAAAAAAAATTAATTGACCAATATATTGCATGCAATACAAGGACTCGAGGAGGTTATGCATGAACGTCATGATCATATTGTTGGCGCAGAGTTAACCGTTTAAAATTAAAGTGTTATCGCCGTCTATTAAATGAAAAATCCATATGAAAACGCATATTATTAAATATACTTACTCAGAATGAAACCATGAAAGAAGAAAACGTGAAATATGGCTCTGTAGCAGAGATATGCAAATGTATCTTCCACAGGGTTTTAAAATTCGGTCACAATTTGTAAACATGGTTTGTATTTTACTACAAGTAATTTCATTATCGTTTGGCATTAAAGCATCTAATGTTCCTTTGTCTAGGACAACATTGAAACTTCCATCATCAAAGCACATCTAAGACGAAAAAAGCAAAGGTTTTTACATTAAGATGAGTGTCGAAAATAATTTAAAATAATTTTCTTGGATGCCACTAAAATTAGCAGTCTATCAGGGCTATAATGCATGCCTATATAGAGATGGTCACTATCAAACTCCCCAATCAATAAGTTCTATGACTCCCCACTGTGTAATGTCACTGTGGAGATTTTTCTGAATAAAATTGGATTCTCAGAAAAAGCTGTCGAGTGGCAAATCAAACATTCACAGAGGACATGCAAGCTGCAAAATGAGCCATATCAGAGATGGCACAACATACAAACATGGACATTTCATGGCAGAGACTTCTACAGATATCCACCACATTATGGAAATGTGGCTGAAAGTCGTGCAGAAAGTCGTGCTGAAAGTCTTCAGAACTACCGTGTGTTTGCTGTGGACATAGAATCTGTTGATGATGAAATTCCACGCAGGGTGTCCAGTGTGGCCAGAACTCGGGAAACTATCTGGGAAGTTAAACAGACCGTGCATGAAAATCATTCCCATAATAAAATTCCCAACTGTAGCAAGAATCAGTCATGTGCCATTCAAAAAGTGATTCTCGCATATTAAGAAATGACCACTGGGAGATACGGGTGGCTGTCTGCAAGGATATCATTGACCTCCATTACATGGAAGATGTTTACTGTTGTCAAAGGAGGTAACCACAGTAACCAAGGCACTACAATAAATTTTGGAACACCTTCCAGTGGTTTTATCACATTGGCAGCACAACAGTGTGGCCTAAGGATATTATTTCAAATATGGCTGTGTATAACAGGGATGTGATGCCATGCATGAGGTAAAAAAGAACTCGACCTTAGAAATTATTGACTCTAGCGGTAATAAAATGCACATTTTGGTAAAGTACAGAAGTCTGATGAAAGGAAGAATCTAGCTCACTGCCTCTACTCTATAAACATCTAGCTCTGATGAGACTGCAACTTTATGTAGCACATTTTCTCCATACATTAGTAACATCCATTGTTATCCATTTCATTTTTGGTCGCCGAGAACTATTTTTATCTCGCATCTTCTTAATAATCACATCGCTAATATCTATGTTTGAAATTTTGAAGTATCCATTGTCATAAAGATCAGAGCTGAGGGACGAATTTCCACATCCTGCAACCAGAATTTCATCCTGTGGCCGTACATACTTCTGAAGGATGCCACTCAATTCACTGTATTCGCCATACCTGGAAGGTTTATTTTCAAATGAGATAACATTAATTTGAATAATTCCTCTAAAAACACGCACTTTAACATTAATACTAGTTTTAATTAAAATTCAGAATTAATCTGAGAAATTATGAGGTCAAACACTAATGAAAATAAATTGATCAGCTCGCATTAAGTTAATTATCAATGTAATGTAAAAATAATGATTACAATCCTTAATTTAAACTTTCAAACGATCACATTATAATAGAATTTTTCCCAATGGTCTGTGAGGAAAGAATATTGCTATTGACATAATGTATAGAACAATGCCATAATAAAGCAAATTTATATGCGAGTTATACGACTATAACTAAAACTAATTTTATACACAGTGCATTCAAAAACTTTCGCTTTTTTCATTTACTAACACAACCTTCGAAAAGAAGGCAGAATTCTCTTAAGGAGAAAGCGAGGTAGAGGGTTGTTTATTGTGTGAGGCAGTTTTGGTTTTCATGAGAAAACAAATCCTGCATTCCCTACTGGTATATGAACGCTAGCACAGAACCGAAGTAGATGAAAGTAAAGGTTTAACGGTTTCCTAAATCAGATAGAGGTGCCGATTTCCTTTGCATCCAAAGGAGTAGCACTGCGGTATCTACAAGGGTTATTCGTAAAGTAAGGTCCGTTTTGCTATAAAAATAAAACTACTATATATATTTCAAAATTTTTTCTTTACCAGATTCTATGTACCTTTAATTATTTTCCACTTACTTTCCAAGTTTATTTAAGCACTTGTCATAGTGCTCAATGTGCTTCCGCATGATCACTTCATAGAAGCTGCTGCCGGTGAAGAAAGTCATGCATGCTTTCACTTATTCATCATTGCTGAAATGCAGGCTGCCGGAGCAGGTGGTAGCCACTTCCTTACGGTCCGGACCTCGCGTCCAGTAGCTATCACCTGTTCCAAGATCTAAACAAGACCATCGGCAGCCTGCATTTCAGCGACAATGAACAAGTGAAAACTGTATGACTTTCTTCACCGGCGGCAGCTTCTATGAACTGATCATGCAAAGTACATTGAGCGCTATGACAAGTGCTTAAATAAACTTGGAGACTATGTAGTAAAATAGTTGAAGATACATCGAATCTGGTAAAGAAAAAATTTTGAAAATATATACAGGGTGAGCCTGAAACCCTGTCACAAACTTTTAGGGGAGGTAGGATGGATGATTCTAAGAAAAAAAAGAAGTTCATATGAACATGGGCCCGAATTTGAACGATAACTGAGATATGAACAGAAATAAAAATGCCGCCACTAAGATCAACAAGTTAATATCTCACTTTCTACAACATCTAGGATGATGAAATTTGGGAGAATAATAGGGTACATAAAATTGTGTACACATGTGGTGATTAGTACTCACATGTGAGCACAAGTAACGATGTTGAGTGCGTAACTCGGAAACTACTCGTTGGAATTCGTTCAAGTTTTATGTACTCTATTATTTCTCCAAACTTCATTATCCTAAGTGTTACAGAAAGTGAGTTATTAACTTGTTGATCTTAGTGGCAGCATTTTTATTTCTGTTCATATTTCAGTCATCCGTCAAATTCGGACCCATGTTCATATGTACTTTTTGCTTAAAATCATCCATACTACCTCCCCTTAAAGTTTATGACAGGATTTCAGACTCACCCCGTGAAGAAGTTTTGTTTTTATTGCAAAACAGACCTTACTATACGAATAACCCTCGTATGATGATACTGAATGGTCTCTCTCTGGTCTGTTGCTATCTGTTGTCATATATTGCGGGCGAGATAATAAAGCTCCTGCGATCCACAATACCTCCACCTGCGATAACATGGCACGAACTCTGAATACCAACAATCATCACACACCATAAGGCCATAAGGGAAGAAAATCTGGATGAAACTCGGACACTCTGCCGACCCCGGACTGCGGTTCAGAAACTAAGACATGTCTAGGGAAACCGGACATCTGGTAACCCTATATAAGCAGAAATCCTGTGTCCACTGCATATTTCCTAGAATTAAGAAATTTAGTTGTGTTTTTCTTAAAATTTTATTCAAAATTATTCGTATTATCCAAAATTAATACATTTCGTATTATGAGGATTATTTACAGGTAAAATTCACTGCGGGGTTGGAGGTGGCTTGGGGCTGGAAACCCATTTCGCTTTAAGCGAAATTTCGTATTAAGTGGATTATAAGAGTGGAAAGTAGTAAAGTAAATTTATTAATGGGTTTCGTTAAAAATTCAATTTTCAAAATTTGCATTCAATTTTCATTATGATTTTACTTCGGCGAAACAAAATGGGTCTTATCATTTTACAACGCACCTTATAAGAGAATCTATTTTTAACAGACCACGAGAGTGTAGTAAAAATTAATAGTAAACAGATAACAAAAATAATCAATGAAAATTTTCTAATAAATAAGATAAAAGAATAATGAAAGGAATAAAAAGCACCCGATCGATGCTTTTACTAAATTTATACCATTCGAAGGCATTTGTGCCTTGTTTCGCAAAAAATTTATCCCAATAATCTTTTTCGGCAAATTGTCCGTGTACTCTTGGAAGAAAATTCATTGCTTCGTCGGTTTAAAATTTCATGGAAAACGCAGCAGACGCACTCATGAATAGCCAGCTAGCGAATAACAAAAGAACGTAAACAGAAATTCTATTCTCATCATATATTATAACAGGGATGGATGAAAGCTAAAGGTAAATCAATGCTAGAAAGGTGGAAATAGTTTCGGAACATTAACAAACCAATTTTCCTCTTTTTTTTATTTTATTTTATTAAATTAACATGAAATTTCGCAAAGAGAGGGCGTTAAACCGGAAGTTAAAGGGCATTTCCTGTGTCTTGCACAAATTCGACCAATCCGAATTAAAAAAAAATCAATGGGGTGCTGCCTGCTAGCCAGCAGCAGCATGCTTGTTTAAAATGTTCGCATGTCTTTACATCATTCAAAGAAAATGTGTTGACTGTGCCAACGACCTTATTTATTTAAAGACCGTTGAATAGTTGTTATTGATCATAGAAACGAATGTTCATTTAAGTCCGCTATGTAAGTGACTCGATTAAACTGTAGTAGTAGTTGTTGTAGTAATAATAATAATAACAAACACGCGTGATCTGATATTTTACATTTGTCAATTAATAGCTTATTAAAGTAAAGTATGGCTGTGGTTTTGTATAATTAAAAAAGTTGGTGGTTTATAAAGTATATGCTTATTAAGTTGTCTCTCCGTTTATGTCAAGGTTAAGCTCGAATAATTTGAACAGCCCAAGTTTATATTGTAATGTACATCGTGCGCATGTAAATGAGCACTTCCTGAGAAAAAAGGGACTTGTAAATTTATTGTTTAAGGATTGCGTATGTTAAGGCTCCTATTATTATTATTATTATTTTAAAATAATGCTACACATTCTGTATGTAGAATATCAAGATGCTAGTATGGCTAGGTCATAGACTAGGTTAACCTGAATACTAAGAATGGGTTACATCATTTTTGAAGGTTTTTGACATGCCATTGTTACAGCCCAGCAAACAAGGTGTCTCAGAATATAAGCTCAAAATTCTACAGGTGGTAGAGGATTGCAAACTGAGTATTATGAGATAGGAACCCGTGGTCAGAAATGTGTATTTCAAGTGCCACATGAGTAATACATCTGAGTAACAGGGGCTTTTTAAGCTGCTTTTGTTTTATTCATAAATAGCTTCCACTTGAGAGCAAGTGTTCAAAGTGGCGACCACCAGTCTCGATACAGGCATGATATTTTGGTATGTGTGTATTTTAGTATAACAAAGCTCATACTAATGCAAGATTCGTTAATACTTACAGAAAATAAAGATAAAATTAACAAAATAATAACGCACTAGCAGCAAGTGTTCTCAGTATAATTTCTTATGCAAATTCCAAGTTATCCATTGCTAAAAAGTTGGTTATCCAGACCAAAAGCTGACATCTGAAGCCCACTAGGCTTTCAGTGTAGCGGTCCGGATGACCAACTTTTTTAGCAATGGATAACTCTGAATTTGCATAAGAAATTATACTGACAAGGGAAGCCCACATAGTCTTTCGGTCCACTTTTTTTGCGCGCAAGCACACCGTGGAAGCAATAGCGTTGCTCGGCAGCGGAGCATTCCGGAAGTGGTGCAGAGTTCAATAAACATGGCAGCAAGAGTGAGCAAAATCGTTAGCGGCGGTCACCAAAGAATTGCAGTTAGAGCACTGTTATTAAGCATAAAACCTTAATTTTGCTGTACAGTTATTCGTCTCTAAATAATTTATAATTGAGGTAAGCATCCATGAACACTATTTTTATTTAAAATTATGAAGCACTATAATACACGCTCCCTCACCAACGCAACATATTACTCGACGTTGCACATGAAGCCAGCCCCGTGTTTGATTACCGAATTACCTAATTAAATGAAATAATAATAAATTAAGGAAATGGTTATTAATTACTCTACACATTTTTTACTGGAAGGCAATTAGCTAATTGTAATAATCTATTTTTAAAAACTAAGTTTGTTTAGAAACTTAAGAAGTCATTCAATTGTCGTCTGCTGCTGTCTACTTCCATCGATTTCATGTGAAATGGATTCATGCTTATTGCTGAGTAGTGGAAGAAAGAAGTTTCATTAAGCACATTAATACACACAGCCTGCTTTAACAATGGAGTCCTTGTATGGCTATGTGTGCTCGAATTTTTTCGTTTTTGCACTTTATTTTGCAAGCATCTATAGTAGCTTCAGATGAGTAACATATTTCAATCTGGTAGAAATCTGTGACATACATGTTCGAGGGATTCCCTTGTGAGAGTATATGATGCTAGTGCGTTAACATTTCGTTAAGTTTTATCTTTATTTTCTGTAAGTATTAACAAATTCTGAATAAGTATGAGCCTTGATATACTAAAATACACATATATCGATAATTTACCACTCTTTCAGGCATCCCTGGTGCCTGTTGTACAAGGAGAGAGGCAGCGTGGGCCCTGACAAGCAGTATTGCATCGTATTCTACTGGGCTTTCGTACACCAAAGACTTCATGTGCCTTCATAGGGAAAAGTCCAAATGAATGAGATCTGACGATTGCACAGCCCATGGATTAGAACCTCCCCTTCCAATTCAGTGATTAGGAATCTGTTGTCCTGGTGCTTGCAGACGCACTGTCATGTTGCAGCCACACCCTCTTGTAGATGACAGAATTTTGTGATGTACGAAATTTGCATTTCTGACTATTGCATCCTTATCATAATACTGTATAAAGCCCTTTACCATCTGCAGGATTTTGACTGTAAAGGTTTGAGGCCCCCCCCCCCCCCCTGTATTGTTGTCAAATGAGTGAGTTTTGAATTTATCAAATATAAGGTCTAAACATTACATTGTCCCTTACCATGTAAGTGCTCTTAGATTATTTACCTTGCCTACATTAGCAATTTTTGAGACGATAGTCGAACTCTTCCCATATTTGCATTAGAATATTTCCATAATTAATACACAGTTGATAGGTACAGAATTATTTTCAGTTGAAATAATCACCCACTAACCCGTCTAACCCACTAGATTCACAGAACTTTACGGTTTAGCATTATCAATGGGAAACCTAATTTAGGAAACCTGCACAAAGAATAAGATCAACCTTAAGAATAAAAATGATACTAAACTCGTTCTACAAATTTCATATTTACATAGCATGTCTTGTATCCTTAAAACAACAATTTTATTTTTGTCCGAGTTACTGGTATTCACATCAGGCCCATTTAGGGATGTGGGGAAATGAATAAAAATGAGATTAGAGGAATGGGTTAAGCAAAATATGGAAATTGACATAAAAGTATTTGCCGAACATGTTACCATTTCATAAATTGGCAGTTAAATACTAAAGTTACGTTTCAAGAATAAGTAATTAAATACAGATGAAAGAACAAAAGGAAAAATTTTACAGTGTGGATTTGAACTAGAGACCACAGTATCTAGCTTTTTGCATCTTCTAACTGGAATTTGTGTTAACATTGCCTTTATTTTTTGTGGTTTGATTTCGAGATTCATAAGTTTTTGATAATTAGATACTGAACTTAACCTGGATATGAATACTGAACTGAAATTATTAGAATCAGAAATGTAGGATGACCCAAGTGAAATCGAAGCAAAACATCCATAAATAAGGAAAATTATTCTTCTTGATTTTTGACAAATCCTGTCTGAATTCTGTGTTTTCTCTTCCGCTATGTACTGCAACACCTTCATCAATTTCATCACAAAGGTTCTATTTTGCAACAGTAAGAATTTATTATGGGGACGAGTTTCGGTCTTAGGACATCCTCAGTCAGAATACAGTAAGGCTAACATAATACAGATGTCTTAGGACATCTTTATCAGTTTGTATAACATCCCCTTCCACTACATGCATTTAAAAATGGAATTGTCCAATCACATGCAGGGAAAGGGTTACATCAAATGAAGCCAGGAAGACCAGTGAGAACAATGCAAATAAAAAAAGAAGAATACAAATGTTAGGCCAAAACGCATCTCCATAATAAATTCTTTCTATTGCAAAGTAGAACCTTTTCCCTTAATTTATAGTTGAACTTAGATCCAACTTATTTGTGTGAACACATGACTTTTAACTTAACTCTCAGTACGTTCATATAAACTGGTCTAACATAAGTAAGAATTTCTTGGAAATATGATCCACAGTTTGGATATATCACAATTCTCCTGGCTATCAAAGTTGGAAACCATTTGGTGTGACCGGTTTTTTTATATTCAAGTTTTTTTGGGGGCACATAAATGTCGGGCAAAACACAATTCAAATATTTAAAAGTGGGTCTTTTTATACCACTTCCAGGCAGCAGTGCTGATGCACCCAGTTTGCATATGAGCTGCATTGCTAATTGTTTGCACATCCTTTCATGACCTTTGCGTCCTTCAAATTTCATCTGAAACAAGTGCCTCCTTCTTGGTGTCGGAGATAAACCCTTATTATGGAGCACTTCATAGTGCCTTGCTCATTGAGCAACACTTGACTATTGTTGGAGCAGTAAATGCCTGCCTGTTTTATGTGGTTCTCAGAAAATTTTAACGTTTCTTCTTGAAAATTCCTGATTAATGCATCTTGTTGTTTTATATGGAGTGCTTCATGTTCATAGTCATTCAATTGGAGACGTGAATATCACATTTTTATTCAGGCTCAAGAAGATGATTAAATTTTAAATCTGGGCATTAGGCATCTTGGTACAATACCATATTTTCTACCTTCATTGGAGCATCTTCTGTTGAAGCTTTTGGACTTTTTTCTGATTTTTATCCATTTTGATTTTAAATTGAAACTTTTCAAATATAGTGAGATAATGATTTTTTCAAATTAAAGTTGCACATGATCATAGCAATGTCTTTTAAAAGCGATTAGCATTTTTGAGGATTTTTGCAGAAAATGTATTAAAACCATTTCCTTTCTTCTTTAAGTTACCATAACACATTTTGTTTTTGTTTAAAGTAATTTATTTATTTTTTTTTTTTTTATTTTATTTTTCTTTTGTCTTGTAATATTAAATTTGGAGAATTGTTTAATAAAAGAAAATGAAACTAATTTTATTCTTGATTTGATTTTTACTACAGAGGGTTGAAGCAGTTAAAATTGAACGATTTTGATGTTCAATTTCTCTTCGTGATACCGTTTCTCCACCACCTGTTGTGGAGAACATCCCCGATTATAGACGGTGGCCCGACATCGCAGTTTCCATTGTAAAATACTTCTGTGAAGCCTTGCAAAAGTATTCCACACCTTGTTGCACACTTTCCAAGGCCTCTGGGGAGATACTCGGGATAGATGAAAATGTGATCACCTCGATTCCAGTTCAGATTTCTTTTTCTGCACGCTAGTTTCTGAAGAAAACGAGGTGTGATTCGATGCCTTATCGATGTGTATATGTACTGAATGAGCATCTGTGCCGTGGAAACGAGAAATTTCTTGATGGTAAATCGGGTCCATGACCACCTGTTGGAAGTAGATTGGTTAACTTTAATGTTTGTAGTAACTTTGCACGATCTGAGCTTACCAAGAGCACTGATGCAACCATAAACCTTTTAGAAAACTTCTTGCATTGGTTGATGAAAGCCTGTCCCTTGCCATTTTCTATGATGGTAATGAATAGCACGTGGCTTATTGGTGTCGTTGACGCTAGGTTCGATTTTCACACGACCTCTGATTTTTCGATGTTTGTTCTTCTGAATAACATTATTGATGGTATCTTTATTTACGAGACCCCCAATAACTAAAACCTTTGTCAGAAAGGGCGTACACATACCCTTCCCAAAATGTGTTCAGTTTTAAGCTTAACTTTATCTTATCAGCGAACTGCAATTGTCATGCAAGGAATCGTGCAGGTCAAAATCATTCATTGTTAACTGCCTTAACAACACTTCATACTTTTTTTTTTTTTTTTAATAATTCTTTACTAAACCTGTACCTTTTCTTTTTCCTATCTAGATCCTGTGTTTTAGAAAATAAAAATGTCTGTTTCTGAGGTAAATGAATGGGTCAGATCTCTCTTACTTTCTACTCCACATGGATTGACAGTAAGAGAGTTTTTAAGTGATTACAAGAAAATGATAGGTCAGGAGTTTCCTTATAGGAAGTACAATTACAAAACCCCACAAGACTTTCTTGCTAACATGCCAACAGTGGTTAAAATATCTTACTCTGCCGGTGAACGCATCTTAACGGCTGTAGCGAGTGAAGAGACGAGCCACATACAGAAATTAGTGGCCAAACAAAAAACTATTAAAAAGACATTGGCCTATAAAAGGAGATATCCAAATTATCCAGTGAATCCGATTAAAAGCCCAACAAATTCATTTTCTGGAAGAAGAAACGTTTATGTACCACCAAGAATGAGAATACAAGAAATGCAGGCTAAACCTAACGTTTCGAAAGTTTTAGAAGGTCTAATTATTGGTGTTTTAAGAAGTAAGCCAAATGGTATTAAAACTGCGGATTTTAATCGGAACTTTCGTGATCTCTATGGCTACACGTTAGACCCAGGACAGCATGGATATAAAACTGTGGAAGAACTTTTATTTGGTTTACCTGACATTGTGACTGTCCAAAATCGAGGAAAATATTTACTTGCACGGGCGAAGAATGCAGATCAGGGTAAAAAAAAAAAAAAAAAAAAAAAAAATTAAAATTAGCATTAGTGGATTTATTTTTAAAATAATTTTATTGTTTCATGTGTTAGGAAAAACAGCCTTCCCATTCATATGTTTTATCAAGTACCAAAAGATATTCCATTGAGGGTGGGTGGGGGGGGGGGGTGGATATGTTTGTGTTTGTCTGTAAACCAATCTTCTCACAATAGAGCTTTTCAAAATCTTTTTTCGTCAGTGAATAAATATACACCATCTCGCAGATCAGTTTGAAGATGTTCGAAATTGGTACAATGACACATGCTCTAATGGTACCATTATGATATCCCCTAGAAATTTTCAATGCTAAGATATGGTAAGTAATATATCAAACAACTCGTAAGGATGAGTTATGAATGAATATAACATAATTAAGTACGGTTTTCCCCAGCAGAACCATGTATATGTCAAATTCGCTGTAGAAGTCACACAATATTTGTGCATTTTAACAATCCCAAAACTGTTAAAAATGTATTTCTCAATATCTGAGTATACTAATCAGATATGTAGCCCCCCCCCCCCCGGGGGGTAGATATTAGGTTTCTGTTCAAAATCTTTTATGTATTTACAGTTCAAGAGGCTCCCTGTCATGACTGTTATTCCAAAATCTCTCCAACAAATGGCGGTGATATAGTCCAAAAAAAAAAAAATAGTTAAATTCATCTTCTATTTCTCCACTTTGAACAACCATGGCAAATCTGTCGAAAGTAGCGGGAAAGAGTGCAGAGGCTTAAATTGTAATTGCACTCCTCTTTTCGTATCTTTAAAGCACGTCTGAAAAGTTTTTAATTTCATTTTTTGAATAAAGGAGAACTTAATTGATATTAGTCATTCATGGAAAGCATTTTATAATCAATATTAAGTTTATTTTAAAATGCATGCCAGCATTTTTGAATAACTTGCAGTGACACTATGATAAATAAAAACCATCCAGAATATTCTACAATTTATTTACCACTAATAATCCTTTAATTTCCATAATTTCTGAATAAACATAATTAATAATGAACGATAAATTTCATTAACCTAAAATATCTTTAGCCCCCCCCTGTTTTTTTTTTTGTTTTGTTTTTTTTTTTTTTTGTGTGTGTTTTTTTTTTTTCTTTTTTTTTTTTTTTTTTTTTCCTTAACATGTATGTAAAATTTTCAATTTTATTTTTGAATAAAGGAGAATTTAATTAATGCAGTCGAACCTGTATTTAATAGCTATTTTTCATTTCCCTGAATAGCCAGGTAGGATAAGTTAGGTTGGTCAATGTGCAGGAACGAGTCAAACACCGTTCCTTGGAACAATGGGTAATATTGCATCTGTCTGCATATAAAAAGCCCTAATCAACATTAGATTATCATTCGATTGTCAGCTTTCATCAGTTATTCATAAAAATACTCTCACTGAACAAGGTGAATTATAGTGCTATTGGAAATTTTCAATGCCAAGATATGGCATGTAACACATCAAGAGTCTAATGATAAGTTGTCATGAACAAATATACAGGGTGTTCTACAAATGTATGAACAGATTTAAACCGATTACTATTCGCCATGTTAAAAACCAAAATTTACCACACTTAACACTTATTCTGTAGAAGTGTGGGAGATTTTTTTGACGACACCTTGCGTGCGCAGGTGTATGCGCGGAAGAACTGCGCCGTGACAAACAAAAATGGTGGAATCTGTAGATGAAAAAGCACAATGCGTTGATCTGGTTTGCAAATTTGAAAGTGTATAGCAGTTCAGCGTGGTTTTAAGACCTACTATAAAAGGAGTTAAATGTTGGTACCAGCAGTTTAAGGAAGAGGGGGCAATTTTGCCAAGAAAAAGCACGGGGAGACCAGGGAGGAGACGATAGGATAAGTGAGGGCCGCACTCAGTTGAAGTCCTCACAAATCACTTCAACGTTTATCATTGGAACAAGGCATACCCCTTGCAATGTGCCAAAAGATTGCTCGCAGATACCTGAAGGTTTACCCCTATTGGATTCAGCGTGTCCAGGCTGGCCAAGGTGGATTACCAGTGGCGTCTTGGCTTTTGTAGGGCCATTGTAAACTGTCAGGATGAGCCCAACTACTTGCATAGATGGATATTCACGGATGAAGCTACGTTTCATGTGAGTGGATGTGTCAACACACACAACACAATCATATGGGCAAGGGACAATCCTCATGACTTTTGCTATTTTGAGTGTGTCTCTCCTAAGGTAAAGGTGTGGTGTGCGATTATGCGCCCTGAGTGATTGGACCTTTCTTTTTTGCGGGACCAACTGTCCGTTGGCCCGCATACCTCGATATGTTGGAACAGAAAATCAATGATGGCTTCATTCTCCACTCCACTGGTCATTGGCGGTTCGTCACGTTCTCGACATTGTTTGGAACGACAATTGGTTCGGATGGGATTAGCCTATTGCCTGGTCTCCCAACTTGCCCGACCTCACACATCTGACTTTTTCTTGTGGGGACATATCAAAGCCCTGGTTTATGCTCAGCGACCACACGATATCGATGATTTGAAGAAAAAAATTCAGCTTGCTGTCTAAGTTTTGATGAAAATGCTGGAGAACACGGAGTTGTCGGCTCGGTACACCCTTTGCTTGGTGCACCATGGTGCTCTTGTTGAGGTATGAACAATCTCCCATACGTGTATTGTTCACCTGTAACTCTTGGTTTAATTCGAGTTGCAAGTTTTGACGTTATAATAAAATGAAACCTGTTTGTACATTTGTAGACACCCTGTATAAGAGTAATTAATAAGTTGAAGATTATCGAATTTGATTCTGTGGAACCTGTTCTAATGTTTTTAAAGCTATTCAAAAATTTTGGAAATAAATTGTTTCAAATGGTTAGTGGCTGTGAATATTTTAGCCTTTCGGTACTTAGTTATGTCATGCCTTAATGGTTCATTGTTGCCTCCAATTGTTTACCCAAAGAGGTCAAATAATATGTAATGTGATAACTTTATTGAGTTGATTAAGTATGGGAATGTTTAAATTTCTCACCTTCTTTATTGATAGGTCACTTTTTCACAAGTTCTTATTTTTTAATTGAATTGAATTTTTAAAATACATTTGTAATAAAACTTTTAATAGAAGTGCAAATGTAACCATTTGTAATAGCTATTGCTTTCTAAAATTAAAAAATGACGGGGTAAACATTCGTACGGAATTATTGAATTATGTAGCTGAGCAAAATGATGTTCAACAATAAACAGTATTTCTTGTGCAATTTTTCTAAGAAAATTCATCTGGCATTCAAATTTTTTTTTTTTTTTAACAATTTTCATTTGGTATTGAATATCTATAAAATCTTTAAAAACCGAATTTGTTTTCCTCGTTATTAAAAAAATTCAATTAAATCTGCTGTTTTCCCCATACGAAACATTAACAATGGCTGCCTTGGATCCCTAGTACAATCTGCCATCTGGTGTCTTGTGTGAGAAATGCTACAAATTCTTCACCATTATTATTATTATTAATTATTATTATTATTATTATTATTATTATTATTATTATTATATACAAGGTTGTTCTCTAGCATGGCAATGCCAGACCAATGTCGCAATTTTTTTTTCTTTAATGCAAATGGCAGTGCCAGTAGAATGTGCAAATACATGTAGTTCATTTGTAGCCATTGAATTTTAAACTGCCTTATGATACTCCATCTGGCAATAATTTTTTTTTTCTTTATATATCAGTATACAATTCTTTTCTACTATAAAGCCACAAACAATTAAATTCAACATTTAGAATCTAAGTAATCTGATCTTTAGGTACATAAAGACTCGTATTTATGATGAATTTTTAAGCAGATTAAAAAAAAAATAGATTTTTGCAGGGTTTAATAATTATATTTGATTGCCACCACCACTTTACAAATCTCTTCAGTTAACAGCCTTAAACAGCATCCAAACTTGAGAATGTTTATCATTATTACAATATGAAACCAGTCCATTGTTGTCCTATATTCTTGTTATAAATGTTATTCCTGTTGGCTGCAGATGTAATGTTCTTACCATGGCTTACTATATAGTAAGGGTTTTATATTTCATTATTTTTTTCCCCACCTTTATTATTGCAGTTAAATTATTGGAGTTTTAACTTGGGATTAGTAGAGAATGGAATAGCAAATTGAATGATTTCTAAATTATATTATTTACCCAGATCCATACTTTTGTTACTGTACAGTCCAATCTCTGTTATGGAGTTTTGTTCTGGGGAACCATTACTAAGTTCTAATCTTATTCGAATATTGAAATTACAAAAGTGGTTCCTTCACATTTTACTTAAAGCGCCTTCAACCACCTCGGTCTCCTGTTACTTTAATAAATTCAAAATTTTAACGATTTTTCAATCAATCAAATTCAGTTATGTTTTATTCACAAAATTATAAATTCAGTGTTAGTAACGTCATCCCCTATTTTATAATACCCGACAACATCGAGGCATTTATTTCTCTAAATCAAATGGGAATTATCAGAACAATTGTATAACTTATTTGGAAGTGGCCACGTGGGCCTCTCTGCCGCTAGAACTCCGTGAGACTGCTTATTTTCTGTTGTTTCGGAGGCTCCTGAAATAACATATTTTGAATATTACTCCTTAAAGTTGAGCCATTTCAGTGATTTTCTAATCGACTGCATTTGAATCCAAAATTAACTCTTTATCGAATCATATTTGGGTATTTATTTAGCTCAGTTTTAATATAATTTAACTTAAGCTAACCATTAATCCTGTTGTCATTTTAAATGACAATGATTTTTTTTTTCTTTTCTTCTATTTAATGTAATGTTTAGCTTTTGTTTGTTGTTGTTCATTAACATATTATTTATACTTATGTAGTTCGTCCTCCCAGGAACTTCACCTGTCGGTCTGTAACGACCATACTAGCTCCTGGCGGCTGTGTAATATCTAATTTAATTTAAATAAATAAAAATAAACTAAAAAATTAATGTGAAATACTAGATCAAGAGCAAATATGGTGGGTAACCTCCCTACAACGAAATAAGTACTACATAAATGGGGGGCTCTGACCCTTCCCCTATTACATCTCTCTTGTCAACTGATGTAGTCCCCTTATTTATTATAATAGCACTAAAATGTCGACTATTCAACAGTTTATACCGTAACATACAGAAGTGATGCAAAATTTTAGGCATTTTTGCTGGAAAGTTTGGTGTTGCCATGTCAACATGGCCAAGATCCACATTTACTTTTAACATGTGGATTTCATTCGATTTCCTTCTAGAGAAATGTATTGAAAGACTAAATAGAATTGTCCTCCCATCCCCCTCCCAGTCACAGAATAGAAGCTTTAATAGGAATTATTTCTCATTGAATAAATGTGAAAAGTGATTTTTTTAATATTTTTAATGATTTCTTCCTGTAAATGTAGAAAGTAATCTTGTCTATTACCAGCATTTATAAATCAAAATGTATATATTGATAAGCATGAATTCAGCTCCCCATACAGTTGTTTTAAGGTTTCCCTCTTTGTTTTTTTTTAATTCCATAATTTTTATATCAGGCTGTTGGATATCAAATGTCGGATTGCAGAGGTCATCTTTAATAGCCCTCTAGAAAGGACACCTTCACAGGTGCTATTCGAAATAACCCCATTGCAATCCAAACATTGTTGCCAATGATTTGGCAGCTTCTCAAGCCCTCTCCGATAGAATCCATGGTCACGAGACTCAAACTCCTGGAATGCGTTTTCGACGTCTCCTTGGATTAGGAATGTTTTCCTCCGGAGAAAATTGTTCAGGCTCTGGAAAAGTTGGTAATCGTGTGGAAGCACCTCTTAGCCCAGAGCCTGTAGCGCCTGCATGGTCGTTCCTGCATTGTGTGGATGCGCGTTGTCATACAGTAGAAAGTTGTTGCTTACACAGTTTTGTGTGCATGCGATGCAGTTCACGACAGTAGGTCGCAGCAGTGATCATCTCCCCCTGCCGCAGGAAGCTGTAATGCACTACACCATGGATGTTCCACCAAACTATAACCATGAGCTCCTGGGGTACAACGGAGGTTTAGGGAACTGTTGCAGGGGTTCATCAGCATCCAGCCACTGTGCTGACAAGTTTCCTATTGTCGTATAGGAGCCACTTTTCGTCGCAAGTGACAATGTGATCAAGAATTGCTTCATGGCGCAAAAGCAATTCCGTACACACCTCCAACCGACTCTTTTTGGTTTTCTGTAAGTTCATGTGGGACCCATTTGTCCTACTTTTTCACCTTGCCGATGGTCCTAAGGTGTCTACTGACAGTCGACGCTGATACAGCATGATCCCCTGCAAGGTCCCGAACAGTTTTTGACAGGTCCTCTTCCACAGATCGCTTCAGATCAGTGTCATTCAACACGTTGGGCGGTCTGCCGCGTGGCTCATTTGCCAGGTCCGTCACTCCCGCCCGGAATTTTCGGAACCTGCGTTGGACAGCATGTTCGTTTATGGTGCCTACACCGAATACCTTACTCAGTGTTCTCCCCAGAAAATTTTATCAGATGGGTGGTAAGATAAAATAACCGGGTGGACAAAAATTAAAAACAAATAAAATATTTTGCAATGTTGTGCAGTTTTTCGTGTATTCAGCCGGGCAGCGTGCCCGTTCAAAAGGGCCTGGGGAGAACCTTGACGTTATTGATGTTTCGAAAGGCGTTGGATGCAGTGTGATTCACCCTGAACTCTTAATGCATTATCACACGTAATTCGTCTGAAGTCCTGACTATCTTCGCTTGGGTTCCACCGCTATTAAATATCATCGCAGATCTGCAAATTTCAGGCAGCTGGTCACTGATAGGTTATCTCTGAGAATATACCACTTTGTTATGGGTACTTGCCACTAAACGTGGAAACCGTGCTGAAGCACGGAACCCACCGCGAAATCCGATATTTGATATGCAACGACCTGGTACATAATTGGATGTTGGATGTAATTGTATTTTTTTTTTTTAATTTTCGTTTTAATTAAGTTGGAGATACCACATTATCCAGTGTATCTCATTGGAAGTCCCACCAGTTCGTATGCTGGAAGAAGAAACATTTCTGTTCCACCAAGAACGAGTGCACAAGAAATGCTGGCTAAACCTAACATTTCGAAAATTTTAGAAGGACTAGTTATTGGCGTGTTAAGAAGTAAGCCAAATGGTGTTAGAATTCCAGAGTTTAATGGGACCTTTCGTGATCTCTACGGCCACAGGTTGGATCCAAGACAACATGGATATAAAAATATTGAAGAACTTTTGTTTGGTTTACCCGATTTTGTGACTGTTCAAAATCGGGGAGATTGTTTACTTGCATGGGTGAAGAATGCAGATCAGGGTAAAAAAAAAAAATTCAAATTAGCATTAGTGGAAGTTGTTTTTTTTTTTTTGTTGTTTTTTTTAATAATTATAAACGTTTCATGTGTTAGGGAAAACAGTTTTCCCATCCAAATAATGATTTATCAAGTAGCAAAAGATGCTTTATTCTATTGGGGGGGATTTTGAAAATCTCTGCTGTGAGAAGATTGGTTTGTGGAGAGAGACAGAACACACATACACACACACATATGCACGCAAACATATATATCTGTATATAAATCTTTTTTCGTCAGTCAATAAATATGGACCATCTTGCAGACTAGTTTGAAGATGGTCGAAATTGGTACAATGACACCTGCTATAATGGTACTATTATGATATCCTCTAGAAATTTTAAATGCTAAGATATGGTAAGTAATATATCAAACAACTTGTAAGGAGTTGTTATGAATGAATATAACATAATTAAGTACAGTTTTTCCCAATCGATAAATATACTGGATTTTCTGGATATAAATCAAACTAACAAAAAATCAAGAAAAATAATAAAAAAAAAACAAAAAAAAAACATATATCTGTCAAATTTGTTGTACAAGTCCCACCATATGTGTGCATGTTAATAACCCCAAAATTTCCAAATATGTGCTTCTTGAAATCAGATATAAGGTATAAGGGTCGTACAAATGAAAACGAAAACTATTTTATCTAAAATATATACAAGGAATTTAAAAATCCTCTCCAAATGCGTTAAGGCATTTATTCCACTGTGTAACAAGGCGTGTAATTTCTTTATGGAAGAAGTCTTTCGGTTGCATCTGGAACCATTCCAAAACCTGTTCCTTCACTTTATCGTCCGACTGAAACCTGTGGCCTTTCAGATGCTGCATTGCTTCCCAGTTGAACTTTTTGATGAGGTCTAAAACAGTTGTGCCAACCCCCTCTAAATTACCCCCTCACTACCACCATCCTCGCCGGCTACTTGACCAAATACGCATCGATAATAAAAGTGGTGTGGGTTGATAATATGAAAAGTTTGTGAGGCTGTTTTCTATACTTGAGCACAAGGTTAAATTTGATCTCCCCCTTCTTTCCCCCTTTTATGCTGGAAGCTTTTGACTTCATTTAATTTGATACTTAAATGATAAAATTTAAATTAGCAATTGAACTGAAAAATTGTAAAAATTTAAATTTGCTTTTTGATTAAATGTATGAAATTAGAAAAATCATGTTTTCATTGTTTGAACAAAAACTCGTAATTTTAGGACTTGTTTTTTTAAATAATGAGCTATGATTTTAAAGTAGGCAATTTATATTCGCGTTTTTTATATTAAAATATGAAACTTTTTACCCGATAAATTTATGATTAAATTTGGTGCACATTTTTTTAAGTTTTAATTAAACAAGAGTCAGACTCCTTGGTTGATTTGTTAATTAGACAAGTTTTATTCTAAACTGTAATCTAGGGAGGGTTTAGTAAATTGCAATTTATGTGCGGAAAAAGAAATGAGTAAACGAAAGCAGTGCATGATTTGATTAACGGAAATATTTGAATAAAATTAAATTATACGCAATATGCAAAAGTAAATATTACAACATAGAAAGCTAGCATTTCTTTATGCATTACATATTTACTTCTAATGTGTTTTATGTTATTTCACTGGGTTTTTTCTGTAATTTTTTTTTCGATAATACAATGCATAACGTACTCTTCATTTTTTCCCTTCCTGCTTAGTTTTCTCCTCACCTTGGTTTTCCTCTTCCAGTTTAGTTTGGGGCAAGCCCGGACCCAGCTTGTCAAAAATTCCTCCCTCCCCTGCCGTCTATTATACAATAAAAAAAAAAAATTTTGAATATCTCATTTTTAATTGAATACATCATTAAAATAGATATTTATTTTAAATTGTGCACTTACTTTAAAACGTGAGAGAGAGAGGGCGGGGTCTTGTTTATTGCAGCTTTACATATTACAGCAAGGGGAATTCTTCATTCAAAAAAAAAAAAAAAGAAAAGAAAAAAGAAAAGATAAACAGATTGAGAGAGTGAGTGATAAGATAATCTTTAATATGAAAGGAAGATGGCAAAACCCCATTAAAAAGTGATAAAGCATGTAATACTTACTTACTTACTTACTTTTCAAACCCGCTTATCCGTTAGGGTCGCGGGGGCAGCAGCCCTATGGAGGATCTCCAGCGATCGCGATCTTCCGCCATCAGGCGCATGTCCTCCCTGGTAATATCCAAGCGACTCGAACCCAGATTCTCCATGTAGTCTAGCCACCTGGTTCTAGGCCGACCCCTTGGTCTCTTACCCACCGGCTTGGAAAATAACAACTGCCTAGGAAGACTAGTTTGCGGCATCCGTATCACGTGGCCATACCAGCGCAACTGAGATCTCTCAATGCGGAGAAGTAGCGGCTCAACACCTAAAGATTCCCTTATTGTGCTGCTGTACACTCTATCTAGTAGGGTAACACCTGCCACACCTCTCAGGAATCTCATTTCGGCCGCTTGTACCCGCGATCGCACTCTTTCGGTCATTACCCAGGCCTCATGACCATAGGTGAGAATGGGGACAAAGATAGATTTGAAGACGGAGAGCTTGGCTTTGTTACCCAGCTCTCGTTTCGTTACCACGGATCGCCACAGTTCACGTCTGACACAGCTTGCTGCACCGATCCGAGCATCCAATTCTTTCTCCTGCCGTCCATCACTCGTGAATGCAATCCCGAGATACTTGAACTTCTCCACCTGTCTCAATGAGGCTCCCCTAACATGGAGAGCGCACTGAGCAGGCTGTCTTGAAAGAACCAGAACTTCGGTTTTAGCCACACTGATCTTCATCCCAGCTTCTTCACATTTGGCTGCAAACCGGTCTAGTGCATGCTGAAGGTTCGTGCGAGAAGACCCAAGCAGGACAAGGTCGTCCGCAAAGAGCAACCTCTCCACCAGGCAGTCGCCCACACAAACACGCTCATCGCCTCGGCTGCCCCTGTCTATCCAGTCCATAAAGATAATGAACAAGATGGGCGACAGTACGCACCCTTGGCGGAGTCCAACACCCACGGTGAACGGTCTTGACTTAATGCCATTTATCCTGACACACATCTGAGAGCTTTCGTACAGAGACATGATAGCAACCAGTAATTGCCCATCCACTCCATACTCTTGCAACACTTGCCAGAGCTTCTCCCGAGGAACTCTGTCATATGCTTTTTCGAGGTCCACAAAGCAAGCGTAGACCTCTTTTGCATACTCCCAGGATTTCTCAAAGATTTGCCTTAGAGCAAAGATGTGATCCGTCGTGCTTCGGCCAGGTCGGAAACCACACTGCTCCCCTGACAGTTTGGAGTCGACTATTTCCCGACTTCTCTTCTCCAGACACTTAGCGTACACTTTCCCAGGAATGCTGAGCAAAGAGATGCCTCGATAGTTGTTGCAATCTCTCTGATCTCCCTTTTTGAAGATAGGGATCACAATTCCTGTCTGCCATTGCTTAGGGGCCTGTCCAGATATCCAAGCAACCTGACACACTCGAGTCAGCCACAGGATACCATCCTGATTTAAGGCCTTTAACATCTCGGACCGGATTTCATCATCACCTGCAGCTTTGCCAGTCTTCAGGGACTTAATTGCCCATCTGACTTCTGTTTCAGTGATACTACCGTGACTATTCTCCGCTCCAAGGTGCACCTCGTATGCCTCAGTTGTTGTTGTCACCGGATTAAGAAGAGATGCAAAGTATTCCTTCCACCTATGCAATACGCTCTCCTCCGTTTTCAGAAGCCTCCCATCTGAACTCTTAATAGTTTGTGATGAAAGAGACTTCTTTCCACGGAGGCGGCGCACGGTCTGCCAGAACACCTTGTTTGCCGAACCATAGTCTGCCTCCAATTTCTCCCCGAACTTCTCCCAGGCCTTGGCTTTAGCTGTTGATACTGTCTTTGCTGCTGCTTTTCGCGCCTCAGTGTACCGCACTCGACTCGAAGTTGACTTATTTGCAAGCCATAGCAAATAAGCTTCCTTCTTTGCCTTGACAGCTTCTTGGACTTCACCGTTCCACCATGCAGTCCTTTTCTCACCGCCCTGCGCCACACTCAGCCGCTTACGACCACAGCACAAAGCAGCCGAAGTAATCACAGCAGTTTTAAACACCTGCCACTCCTCTTCAACAGTACCACGATCACTGGGTAGTTCTTTGAAACTTGAAGATATGCTATCTGCAAAGGTCTTCCTCACAGCTCTATCCTCCAGTGCCTCCCATTTGATGCGCCAAGTTTGTCTGAACATAGTATTTCGCTTGGTTGGCATGGATTCAGAGAACCGCAAAGTATGTAAAGCATGTAATACAAAAAAAAAACAAAAACGTAAAAGGCAGAAGGATCTAATTTGATGATCTATAAAATTACTATTTCTCCGCAAATGTAACTACAGAGATGAAATCGGATAATGAAAATTTAACATCATCAAACTCCAAAAAAGAGCGGAGTTAATGTAAGGGCTAGACCACATTAGAAAATAAGAATGAAAGTAATAATTTATTTATTTTCTTCAAGAGATTTCTTGTGCTGATATGTAATGTTTCAACAAATAATTCATCAATTTGAAGTAAATATGTAATGCATAAAGAAATGATGGATTTCTATGTTGTAATATTTACTTTTGCGTATAATTTATTTTTACTTTTGCGTATAAAACTTGTCTAATTAACGAATTAACCAAGGAGTCTACGACTCTTGTTTAATTAAAATTTTAAAAAATGTGCACCAAATTTAATCATAAATTTATCCAGTAAAATGTTTTATATTTTAATATAAAAAACGCGAATATCAATAGCCTACTTTAAAATCATCGCTTATTATTTAAAAAACAAAATCCTAAAATCGTGCGTTTTTGTTCAAACAATGAAGATATGATTTTTCTAATTTCATATATTTAATCAAAAAGCAAGTTTAAATTTTTACAATTTTTCAGTTTAATTACTAATTTAAATTTTATCATTTAAGTATCAAATTAAATGAGGAAGTCAAAAGCTTCCAGCATAAAAGAGGGAAAGAAGGGGGAGAGCAAATTTAACCTTGTGCTCAAGTATAGAAAACTGAGCCTCGCAAACTTTTCGTATTATCAACCCCCACCACTTTTATTATCTATGCATGTGTGGTCAAGTAGCCAATGGAGGTGGTGGTAGTGGGGGGTAGTTTAAAGGGGGTTGGCACGACGCCACTCCTGAACTAGGGGTATAAAACATCCTAGGATAAACTAACCCAGGGTATAATCTATCTGAGGGTATACTCTGTCCTGCTATACCGGAACACAGAAAAAAATTTCCGACCCACGACAAATAACCTTAACTTAATACAGTCAAACTTCCTTATAATGAAATCATTGGCCACTCCCCAAAAAATTTATTTGGAAAATTTGTTATACAGAAATATGAAGTTGGAGGCTTTGCAGTACATATCGGAAAGAAAACTGTGCATTTTCTTTCCAATATGTACTGCAAGACCTTCATCAACTTCATCAAGAAGGACAGTACAGAGAATTCTCCATTCACAATACAGAAATATGTTCAATACTCAAGATTTACATGTTTATCTTGGTTGGGACCAAAGTAAAAATTCGTTATAGGGGTAAAAGTTGTTATACGATTGTTCATTATAGAGAAGTTCGACAGCATTACAAAATAAATTCAAAACTTATTTTCAGTAAAGTAAATCTACCTAGCGCACCTCTGATCTCATTTAATTTACTTTAATATAATTAGGTTATCAGTCCAAATCTTAATAATCGCAAATAATTTTTCTTAATTCAAAGAAGCAAATCGGTCGGTCTTTTTTAACTAGAGGCGGTGCTGCAAGTTAACAATGCTTAGAGTCCCTGTAAGTAAAACGAGTAATGACACTACATTCTTTTCTATGGAAAGCGAATTCAGCCAATTAGTCTTTTATCAAATCACGTGACAACCCACAAAATGGATGCTCTCAGTATTTGCAGGTATTCATGAACGTCTTAAAGAATGAATCTTTGTGATGTTAAAATTTTTATGTTATGAATTAATAAAAATGATGATATTAAAAATATTATATTTCTCACTTTCTTTTTATAGATATATATCATTTCACAATTCCTTATTTTTAGTTGAAATGAATTTTTAAAATAAATTTCTAATAAAATATTTAACAAGCCGGTGAATCGCGAGTTTGAATCCCGCCGAGGGCATGGATATTTTTGTTGTTCCTTTTCATTATCATCCTTTTATCATTTTCTTCCATACTCTGGAACTAAATTCTAGTTTCAAATTTGAATCGGGTATATACTGATATACAGTGCTCCCTCTATATAACGGCACTCGACATAACGCCAAATTTATAACTCTACATAATTGCAAGTCCATATAACGAAGTTTTTTTCCAGAAAATAAAAATTGCAAACTCATTCATGTCTGCAGTTTTTATTTTCAAGAAAAAAAACTTTGTTATATGGACTTGCAATTATAAATTTGGCGTTATTAGAACCCCGTTATATAGAGGGAGCACTGTATCTGGAACCCTTTCAAATTTCAATTAGCACAGCGTTAATTCACGTGGTCCCTAGAGGGCCAAAATCGAATAAGAAGAAATATTTAATAGAAGTGCAAATTTAACAATTTATAATAACTATTGCTTTCAAAAATTAAATAATAACAGGCTAATAGATTATTGAATTATCTAACTCTGCAAAATTATTTTCAAAAAAGAGCAGTTTTTCTCAGGGAATTTTCCGAAGAAAATCCATCTCACACCTAAATAAATTATTTTTTAAAAAATTTTCATTTGGTAATGAATTTCCATAAATCTTTAAAAACTGAATTATTTTTCCTCATAATTAGAAAAATTCAATCAAATTTGCAGTTTTTCCCATAGGTGAACATTATACATGGCTGCCATATACCCACAAAATGACGGTGTATCATTACTCGTTTTACTTACAGGGACTCTAACAATGCATACAGAGCCTTTATAGAGTGGCCATGAGTAGAAAGGTAGCCATGTTTTGGCACACCTCTGTTTTGAAAGTACTACAGCAGTATTATACAGGGTGAGGCATTTATCTTGAGACAACTGAATATCTCTGAAACTAAGCATTGTACGAATGTCCAAAATCAAAAGTGAATTATTTCGCGGGGGAAATTCATTAGTAAAAAAATTACCCCCTCCCTCCTCTTGTGAGGGGGTCTGGGGAGAGGAGGTAACTTTGAAATCTTAAATACATGTAAGAACCCCTATTTTTAATGGTATATTCGGATTGTACACAATATTCGAGAAATGTTTTATTCTTTGTTTTTTTTGAATACACAAGCATAGACTTTGTCTCCATAGGATTGCTGCCCCCAAAGTTTACTTGTGCATTTAAAAGTTTTGAATTTTTGAAATTCTGACTTCGGAATTCTTAAAGACCATCAGAAAATAGAATAGGAATGTCTGCAGATCCATTCTATCTCTTTGTCTTCATCGATAAAATTGGGTTCAAAACTTTAAAAGTTCCAAACTATTTTATAAACGTTTGGATCAATTGAAAAAACACCAGGAATAAACCATTTCTTGAATATTATGTGCAATCTGATTATACCATTAAAAATAGGGGTTCCTATTTAAGATTTCAAAGTTACCCCCTCCCCTAGCCCCCCCCCGGGGGGGGGGGGGGGGATAATTTTTGAACTAATGAATTTCCCCCGCGAAATAATTCACTTTTGATTTTGGACATTTTTTTGTACAATGCTTAGTTTCCAAGATATTGAGTTGTCTCAAGTTAAATGCCTCGCCTTGTATATATTTATTTTTAGCTGAAGACAAACAAGAAATCGTTCTAAAAATGTTGTAAACTGTTATACAAGAACTTAAATATAATATCAGACTTTCGATAAGTAAATAAAATTTAATATTTTGTTTAAACTATTCTCTACCAGGAAAATTTTTAAAATATTCATTTATGATATAGCTATTAATTTTATAGTAGATTTGTTTAATGTAAATACATGTATATCAAAACTAACTATAGAGCTTATTCATGAGAGTGACATCGTTCCGCAGCAACCAATAACAGTGTGAAATCTGGTATACAACATGGTGGCAGCAGCTTCAGCTGCCAATCAAAGGTGGAGCTGCTGCCGCCAATCAAAGTCTGAGCTGAAGCTGCTGCCGCCATATTGTATACCTCATGAATAAGTTCTATAAATTACTGGATTCAGCAATAACATTTTATTTCAGTCAAAACAACATGAACAGTTTAGTTTCATTTTGGAGATTATTGCCTTTCTTTTATATATGTTTATTCTAAAATTTAGAAGCAAATGTATGTTTAAAATTTACTTGTCATTAATAAACCTCAAGCGTTTATTAAAAATTTTTGTTAATAAAAAATTATTTTAAAATAAAATGAAGATGTAAACTGTTCATGTTGTTCATACTGAAATAAAATGTTATTGCTATTATTTTTGATATATTTATTTTTGTAAAGTAACAGCTATATCATAAATGAATGCTTTAAAAATTTCCAAGCAAAGAATAGTTTACAATTCTTCAGATTAGTTTGTTACACTATCCACTCTGAAATGTTTGCCCAAAACATGGCGGATTTGTACCAAGTGATATAAAGAACTAATCAAATTGTGTCCCACCCATTGATTATAAAGGCTCTCTAACTCTGCACATTGTTGCAGTTACAAAGGATCACCATTTGCAGCACTATTGGACAGGCTTTCCTTTATTATTATAGGCTATGCCACTACCACTTGACAAATCTCTTCAGTTAACTGCCTTAAATAGCATCCAATCTTAAGAATGCTTATCATTATTAAAATATGAAACCAGTCCATTGTTGTCCTACATTCTTGTTATAAATGTTATTCCTGTTAGCTGCAAATGTTCTTATCAATATGGCTTGTTTAAATGTAGTTAGAGTTTTCTTTTATTTTTTCCGCTTCATTATTGAATGGTGGTTGCAGTTAAATGATTGGAGTTTTAACTTGAGATTAGGTAAAGAATGGAGTAGCAAATCTAATTAATGTGAAATGCTAGATCATAGATCCACATTTACCTTAACATGTGGATTTAATTTGTCTTCCTTCTAGGGAAATGCATTGAAAGACTAAATAGAATTGTCCTCCCACTCCCTTCCCAGTCACAGAATAGAAGCTTTAATAGGAATTATTTCTCATTGAATAAATGTGAATAGTGATTATTTTTTTTAAATATGACTTTTTAATGATTTCTTCCTGAAAATGTAGAAAGTTATCTTGTCTATTACTTGCATTTATAAATCAAAATGTATATATTGATAAGCATGAATTCAGCTCCCCATGGAGTTATTTTAAGGGTTCCCTCTTTGTTTTTTTTTTAATTCCATAATTTTTATACATAGTTAGATGTTGGATGTAACTGTATTTTTTTTTTAAAATTTTGTTCTAATTAAATATTTATCAGGATGGCTAATTGGATAGCTGGTAGCGTGACTCAAGTCTCTGTATGGACCAGGGCTATTGTCTGTTACTGTCCTTACCCAGTGCATCACTATGCTCATATCGACATGCTCCTTCTGTATAGTACCACTGTTCAGCTGTGATGTTGATCGGTGAGATGCCCTCTGCTGCTAATTGTTCGTAGCTCAAGTGCAGTTGAAGGACCATAATTGTCCATGGTAATCTGTATTTGTGCAGCAAGCACAGATTTTTACTCGTGCAATCCGAACTTAGAAGCATCGTTCAAATTCCAAATTGAATTTATCTTGAATTTAGCGTTCGAAGTATGAAGCTCCGCTGTATTATCTATTCTGCCATCCTATCATTGAGTAGCTGCCAAAAGCCATTATTTACATACTTTTCAATGAAACATTTGAATGTTTTGGCTCATTCCACATTGGCCATTCAAGAGAATGACCAACACATTAATCACTTCAAAGTCTAAAATTTATCTTTTGCAACACATGGCGTAAATTTTCCATTTGTTCTGGCTAAGGCTTTTCAAAATCGCCAATAAATTTCATAATGTAATGTAAACATTTGACAACACAATGATCCAATATTAAAGTGAAACAATTAGAATTCTAATATTAAGATCTTATAAAGAAGTAACACCTGTAAGTGACATTAGGTTCTGATGGGTTAAATTCATGTTATACATTTCAATAACAGTCTGATTTACATTGCTTTGTTTAGATCAGCGGTTCCCAACATCTGATTGTATTTTAAGGCAGAACTCTTCTAGACATAAACGCAATAATAATAAATAACCACAATAACAATATTAAATGCAATGTTATTATGGATTAATATTAGCTTAAGACTTTGAGTGTGGAAATATTAATTTGTATAAATACAATATTTTGGTGGAACCCCAGTCGGGAACTCCTGGTTTAGATTATTAGAATACCGTAGATCTTATGTAAAACTTTCTTAAAAGTACATTTCTTCTATTTTCAAGTCGTTCCAGCCAAAAATGAGGATGAACAAATAGAATGCGAGGATCTTGCTAATAACTGTGATGAGATGGTTGATAATGGTGATGAAGAAAACGTTTACATGGATAGCGCAATCGAAGCTGTTAATAATAATCTGAAAAGTGAACTGCAAAAAGTAAGATTTCGCATTTTAAGGTTAAAAAGACCAAGGACTGGCTATAGCTATAAGTTTTAGAGTATTACTTGTTTTCATCTTTCCTTCCTCAGGTTATAGAGAGACACCCTAAAGGACTGTCATGTATATTATTACCTGCCGAATACAAGGTAAGTTTCTTCTTAAAAAAAATAACTTGTAACAAACGTTTGAATTGTAATGTTTAATTTACATAAACTTTTTTTCAGACACGTTTTGGCAAGGATTTAAATTTTCAAGAATTAGGATTTTCAAGTATTATGGAATTAGTTTCTGCTCTTCCAGATGTATTTTTCGTCTCGCGCCCCAGTCGTGGAGCTCCTTGGGTTCTATATGATGCAAGAACACACAAAGAAGGTAGACTAATTTAATACATAAAATGAACTTAGTTATCTCGATTCTTTTAATTTGTATGCTGATAAACCATTTAAGATAGTAAAAAATAAAATAAATATTATGTCCAGAAATTCACATTTAGTGACTTGGTAAGTTTTTAAAGACATGTCAGATAGATAATTGTTGTTACTCTACTCCATTGTAAAAGTATCTTTACACAGCTCTGAATGTTTATCGTGAAAAATTGTATTCTAGCCCAACCCATTAACCGAGAGATCTGGGCTGCAAGTTTCAGTTTCTCAGCTCTGAGAAGAAAATTCTTCAAGCATATCGTAATTACAGTGTAGATAAGGGAAGGAAAAATTTCCGTGACCGGGATCGAATCATGGACCGTGATTTTTGCTGTCACCGCTCTAACCAGTTGTCGTTAGACTATGAATAGCAGAGCTGTAACGAACCGTTCATGATCTTATGAATTTTCATGAAGTCTTATGACAACGAAAGTCTGGGGTTTGTATCGCAATCGGAGCTTAAGGTTGAGGTAAGGAAGGTTTGTTCCTCAAATATCCACGCTTAAAGTCTGATCTATCTTTACCGTTATCATGATTTCAAAATTTTGAAGTGCGAGGGAGAGATCTCTCCTCAGCATTTCAATGGAGCTTTTCACTAACCTCAAGAAGCATTCTCTCCTTATGTTGGGCGTGTCATCGCTTCCATGTAAAATTATACTGTTGCATGTTTATTTTAAAGTCAAAGATGAATGACTTTCAACACGAAAGATATTATTACCTCCAGTTTTGAGAAATAATCATTAACAGGGACAAGTTCAAATAAAGAGTTGGGGGGGGGGGGGGGAGAAATTATGGCAATGCACATTATATATGCCTTTACTTCATCTTAAAAACGTGCATATATACTTTTAAATAATTAGACTATGTGAAACTAATTAGACTTCTGCTTCCCCGAATTTGGGAAAACCTGGGTTATATTCGGGTAAATACGGTGCTCTCAAACTCATGATTGGTATTTGAGGAAAGTTTCAAGGGCTCCTCGTATAGGGAGGGAAAGAAAATGCTAGCATGAAACTGATCTGGTTCTTTTGAGGAGACCTTGTTCCTCTTTCAAGATGTAGAAATCGTTATACCTCCCTGTGTCACGAAATCTTTCCTTTTGCTGTAAATCTATTTTTGGAGTCTGTTGTTGCAGGTTTGAATCCCACTAAGCACGTGGATGTTTGTATTTGTTTTCAGACTTATGAAAAGATATAATCATAAATGGACCAGAAACTAATAACGTACTAAAATGTTAACTGTATGGACTAATAGAAGTATTGTCTTGAGTGGTATCCAAATCTGACTTGGAGAGGTCCCTGGAAATGCAAGTTTTGGAAATCCCTATGTTTCAGCCCTTTGTCCAAAACGATAATTTCAGCTTCTTCTATTGAAAATACTGTCATAAATGTGTATGGACATATAGTGGTATGAGCAGAAAATAGTAGAATCAGTAGCAGTGTGAATTTATGATATTTGGATATATTGAAATATAACTATAGACTTTATAATAAATTGAAAATAATGGTAGATATCTGTTGGTATAAACAAGATTTGATTGGCAAATATGAAGAATTTTGTATCCTCATTAGAAAAGTCTTAAGATGCTTTTTTTTTTTTTTTTTTTTTTTTTTTTTTTTTATTTTTTTTAAAAAAAATTTAACCAGCAGTATATAATAAAATATTAGAGGTGCTTACAAATTATCTGTAGAAAAGTCAGTTACCTTTTATACAGGTGGTTAGAGGTTAATTCATGTTTATGTGAATGAAATTGAAAAGCATATGGGTTCGTGTGTTTGTTGAGTCCTCGTTATTGTAGTCACATGAAATCATTCCCAAGAAGAATAAAATCCTATAGTCGATCACAGCCTATTGTGTCGTCGCCCTAGTGAGAGAAAAAAGTTCCCAAGGAGGATCTAGACACGCGACAGCAAGTAGCATAGAAAGATTGAACCCAGAAGAAACAAATTATGCACAATAAAACCGTCAGTATTATTATTAAATACGGTGTTATCAGGGTGTCTAGCAAAACGATTTTGTAAATTTCTTTACTTTTCCCTGACCACTGGCAGCAAAATAAATCTATCTTGATAGAATATTATTGATATTTTTCACTCCTATTTCGCTTTTTTTTTTTTTTTTTTTGCTGATTTTATAAAATTCCCTGTTTTTTTTAATTTTTGACGATTTTGTAAGAACTGCAAGAACTTGGCAATGTGAAAGATAGAACATAACAGATTAGCAGTTCAATGATACCTGCAAATTGAAGCTAAATTCATTTGAGAAGTTAATAAATTCTGACTGCACTTGTTTAAATGAGGTAAATTATTGGAAAAATGAAATTGGTTAAAATCTGTTGAACTTTTATAAGGAAAATGTCTGCGTAGACAACTATTGGTTTGTAAAAATTGAATACAAGATTTCAGAATAATTTCTCTATATGTAAATTCCATTGTATGATTCAATAAACAACTACGAATGAACGACGCAGCTCAATGCGCTCCCCGTTTCGTTTTATCCACCTTTGTCCGCCATAATACAATTCGTGACGCTAGCGCCACCCTAAACAAAGTGGCATCTGTGATCGACTATTCCAAAATGCACTATTGAAGTAGCGAGGAAAAGTCGAGGCAAACATGGAAATTGTAAGCCCCAAACTCAACACAGTATGCCTCTTTCTTTGGACGGTCAGAAGCAGCTAACAAGGATTTGCAAATGGAACGAGTGCACAGAGCTATTGTTCATATATTACTGCCATGTCATATTGTAGAGTGCATGACTAACTCTCTGAAATTGTATGAGCAACACTTGGTAGGAGAAAAGTGAAAAAAATGGTAACCTTTAGATGAAGCGTGGATCTGCTCAAGCAACTGAACAAAATTGAAGCGATCGTTTATCACAGTACAGGATCCAGAGGCTGTGGAGACTTTCTGCGACAGTGTAAGGAAAATTTTTTCTAAAGGATTCATGCTTGTCTCTGGGTTAGCTATTAATGGAAAAATGAAAGTTGCACAGAGGTTCACCCAAAATAAATAAATTAAAAAAAAAAAAAAAGTTTAGGCAGCCTACTATCATACAAACACAGAATTGGTTTTGGCTTCACCAGGATAAGGTTTCAAACCATATGGCAAAATCGACAGTTGTTTTCATTAACAGGGTGGCCATAGAAACATGAATTGGGGCTATCGACGTCTGTAACGTTCCATTGAAGTAGACAGATGCAATCACTGATCCGAAAAGACCTTGGGAAATGGACGACCTTGCATATAGGATGGTCTCTGGAAAGCCTGCAATGAAACGGTGGAAAGTTTGAAATCATGGCATAGTCAGGATGCAAGGCCAACACACAGAACACAACAGATGGCGCACAGGTGTTCAGTAGCAGTATAAAGCATTCAGATTTCATTCACTTCAACGTGAATCAGCTTCTGTATTCTACCATGTAGTGTTCTCCCCAGTAATTTTTTGAATGGATATGCCATTAGCTGGATGTATGAACTGCCTAGCTGATTTAATATAATAGTAGAGAGTGTTCTCTGATTGTGTGGATATTTCTGGGGATAACACTGCTGTTACAGTGCTCCTTTTCACATCACTTTTTCAGTTCAGGCTTTGTTGTTGAGCAAATATATACATATATATTCCTGCTACTCCATCTCCCTACTAAATGGATCTCATCCCTGTAACTTTTACGTATTTCCCCAGAATCAAAATGAAATTAAAAAGAAGATTTGATGATGTTAACACAATGAAAAGTGAATGTGACAAAGGAGCTCAACAAGGAGGCTTCCAAGGATGTCCCCTGATAGGAATTTTAGGACATTTGTATATGTCAGTAGGAGACCATTCTTTGGTCACCCCCTATAATGTGTCTGACTGCAAAAATTATTTCAGTCTTTAAAAAAGTGACATTTGTTTCCATTTGTTAGGGAACTTGAAGAGTTCTTCAAACAATGCATCACTTGAAGGGTACAGGACTGTAGATGTACCACCGTATGTAAAGAGAAAAATCACTGAAGTATTAACAAATTATCCCTATGGCATTTTTCTCAATGAGATTCTTGAAAAATATCAGGTAATTTTTTATGCATTGCTTTTTTATTTTTATTTTTTTTATATAATAATCGGTGATGCTCACAGGATGAATAGGACAACAGGTAAAAGGGGAAGCTTTGTGTCGGGCAGGATTTTAAATGTTCCTCTTCATTATCTTCCAAAAGATGTACGTATTAGTTTGTAAGTGTCACAAGGCAGAAACATTACTTGACAAGATGGCAAAGTAAAGAGCCATGCTAAAACGTCTTAGGTGCATCATGACTCAATGGTTGGTTTCCACTTTGAAACATTTCGAAAAAACAGTTTAAAAATAAACCGTTTAAATGGGTCAAACTCTGAAAGCTGTATCAACACCAGCAATTTAACTGTTACTAAAAAAAACTGACTAGAGAGGAAGTTAATTGCTTAAAACATGGCCATGGCCACTTGCTTGAATAACTATATGGAGTCTCCACAATAAAATTGGCAATTGTGACGACTTCCATTGTTTCCCAGACTCTTTTTGGACGATTTGTATTGCAGATTCGCCGCCACTTTGGTCCCCCGTTTTGTTTTGACTCGGAAAAACGGAAGTTCGCAAATAAATGACAGCTTGTCATTTTCGTTTATTTTATTTTTCTGCCTTCGTTTAAAACTAATTTCATTTATTTAAAAACCATTTTTTTGAACCGTGAAATCAGCCATTGTAATCTGCTCAATGGCAAACCCTGTGGTCACATAGAAATTTATTTAAAACAAAATATGAGGGTATCATTTTTCATTGGGCATATATAAAATTTTAAAATTGATCTCAAAATTAATAAAATTAAAAAAAAAAAATACTCTTATAGAGAGGGACACCATGTTTTAGCTCCTCTCACGTGTCATAGAGAAAAGGAGTGCAAAAGAATGAAAATTGCAGTGCCAAAGTTTGTCAGTTTTTATGTATTTACACATCTAACCACAGAACATTTTGAAGGCATTCTACATGGAAAACAAGTTAACAAAATCTTGCGATATATAGACTCTTTCAGAAATATCGGCATTTTGTTACAAGACGATTTGCTCCTGTGACATGCCGTGACCGAGATGGCTCGTTTGGAAAAATTTGCGAGGCCCTTCATTGAGCACGAGATAAATTCTAACTCATTTCCCTATTTTTGTTGAATCAAGAGGGCATAATTTTATAACTTCTCATTTAATTTGAGACTTGAATGATAAATGAAATTTCAATTACAAATTGAATTGGGAAATTGTAAGATTGTAAATTGTTTAAATCTTATAAAATTCACTTTTTTTGATTGTATGCTTGAAGTTGGAAAAATATTTTCATTGTTTCAACAAAGAAAAGCATGATATTTTTTTTTAATGTTTACATTAGGTTTTTTTTTTTTTTTTTAATGATCGACGTTTTTTAAATAGGCTGACGATAGATTAAAATGATCTTGCATTCGCATTTATGTTAAAATATGCAATATTTTGCTGTACAAAATTATGATTCATTTTGTGATATATTCTTTTAACCTGAGCCTTACAAATTCTTCGGAACGAGCAGTCTCTGTTGCGAATTGTCTTATAACAAAATGTCGGTATCCCACTCTTTCAGCATTGAGCTTCTCAGCATGTTCTTTAGCCAGAAATGTTATGTTCTGCTGATTTTCTTAAGAGCAGGGAGGGGAGGACCACAGAACTGATTTGCAATATTCTGAGATATTTTTCTTAATAAGAAAATTAGGTGAAATCAAAAATTTTTGGATGTACCTTTATTACTGTATTTTTTCGAATATTGGCTGCATTCACTTTAGGCCGCAGCCGCAAATTTGACGGTGGAACGAAAAAATAACCCTTTAAAGGCCGCAAACTTCTAGGATCTACAAAAAGATCGAACTACTTCGAATAGTAATTTAGACACCAGTTATGTTATTTATATAACCTTCTAAAGGGGTATTTGTTTATTCGTACGATTATGACGTCAATAGTGCACCCCGTGCAATTGCCGTTCAGTGCGGTTTCTGTGTCTGTGCACGATCTTTCACCGAACGGTCAGTGCGTTTTGAGCCAAACCAACAACATGGCGATGCCTCAACTACTCCTTTTTAATCACCCCAAAAGTCTAGATATCAAATTTTTAAAGTCTTTTTCACTTTCGAACTTTTTTTTTTTAATCTGTATAAACTCTCTTTATCCACTAGAATGCAAAATTTCGACCATCATCGACAGTGATCAAAATCTGGAGCATTGCTGGATTGGAGGCCGCCATTTGCAATTGTAAAACGCACGAAACGACCCTGCTTTTACCTTCGTGCGCTTAGTTTGCGCATGGACTACACGAAGCGCACGAGAACGAAGTGCACGGAAATCTCCGAACACCTCTCATGGGCCGCACGAGAGCTACTTCGAACAGCTAGTGCGCGCACTCAGTGCAAAAAAAATCACATTGAACGAATAAACGAATGCGCCTTAAATTATTTTAATATATTTAATGAAACTTTTATAAATTTATTAATGAAATGTGTAAATAATTATAGTAATTTCATTTTAATGAACGAGCGTAACTCTTTATTTCTTTGGCGGTGGCCATGGCTCTGTCAATGAAATGCTGACCAATAGCGCGATAGAGCATTCTATGATATCACAACACCTTGGAGTAGAGTGGGCCAGTTGAAGGTATCGCTTACAATAGCTTTAACAAGTGAATTTCATAATAATTTATGAATGAAAATATATGCGACTGGTTAATTATTGTTCTGAAGGCTTAGATAATTAATTTCATTGTTAGAAAACGATTCAACAAAGACTGGTTAATTTAAAGCCATAAACTCAAATCCACCGTTTTATCGGATAATTTTTGCTGCTCTGCGATCGATTTACCTTTTCAAAAAGTATGTGTAACCAAAATTTCCTATAAAAAATAAAAAGGAAGCAAATATAAAATATGTACTAGCTATTGATCAAATCATTACACTTATGACGTTATTGAGGCTACTCCTCATTTCAGTTGGGGGAGGGGGGGTTGATATTAAAAAAAAAAAAAAAAACTAACAACAATTCGATATATTAATAAATTTTGTATAAAATAAGTATAATTGTCTCGTACGATAAATAGAGTTTAATTTCTTTCTTCTATTAATAAAGATTAGCCCTTCCTCCCACCAAAAAAAATATGTTTCACACTTGTAGATAGCCAAAATTTTTTTTATAGCGGAATAATCTTTTGTCAATAGCCAATACAATGCATCCATGTTATACCTATTTTCCTCTTATATTTGCTTCCTATCTTTTTATACGAAAATGCTGTTTCACGTTATACTTTTTGAAAAGGCAAATCGATCACTGATCGGCAAAAAATTATCCCATAAAAACACGGTGGATTTGAGTTCATAGCTTTAAATTGTCCAGCCTTTGTTCAATCGTTTTCTAACGGTGAAATTAATTTTCTAAGCCTTCGGAACAATAATTAACCAGTCACATATATTTTCATTCATTCGAATAAGGTTGGGGGGGGAGGTCATTCGAATAAGGTTGGGAACCACCGTGTTAGACTATTTGTTTTTGGTCCTCACCTCGCTTCTCTCGAGAAAATTAACAGCACGTGATATCAGTTCCTGCTGTGAGAACCTCTCAGGAATATAATCGAAGCAGTACTTTCAATTCTACTCAAGATGTTGCAAGATTTTCGCTAACCTTATTTCTGTATAGAATCCCTCAAATTGTATTGTTTGGGTGTGTATTTACACAAAACGTTAGAAACTGCAAGTCATGATTCTTAAGGTATTTCACGCCGCTTTTACCCTATGACATGCGAGTGGACCTAAATCATGGCATCTCTCTTTAAAGGGGGTGGAGAAATAAAAGTTTTTGTTAATTTTTTTTTTTACGAATTTTGAGTTCTAATTGAAAGTTTTTGTATATGCTAAGTAATTGTCTTTAAATATACAAGATATGGAGGCATTGTAGTACATTTTATTAGTGAAAATATGCATCAACCGGTTTTGCCATTCCACAGTCGTACACCAGAATCGCCATCACCTTCACGTTGCTGGGATTTTGACGCACTTTTGATTTTCCTGGGACCCGCATAATGACTCGATTCATTTGATTGGTGTTTAAGTATTGGACTCTTATCTCTGCCATCGTTATGATACAGCATAGGAAAACCTTCAGGAGGGTTTGCACAGCGTTGCATCGTTGCCATTTCTGCAATTTTGTCAAATGGTGTGGAACCCATTGCGATGCAGGTTTTCTCATGCATTTAAAACCAGTCTCTCACAGATGACTCTGTTTTTCGTAGCATGTGTGAAGCATTGGATGGATGTCAGTTTATTGGGAAATAGGTTGGGTACCACCCTATATTGTGATGTATGTAAAGAAACTGCCCTCGTACAATTTCCTCACTTCAACATGCCAAGTATGTCGTATACCTTCAAAAGTAGCCCAGTTATTCTGCCTATGGTGATGGTTGCCTGTCAAATATTAAGCTCATAATATCTTAGTTTCTATGGGGCATCTTCGTTTTAACAGTTTTGTCGTTTATCTTTAGGAAAATTAATTTAACATGATTACTGTAATAATTTTATCCTCCTTAAATCTCTAAATTAAAATTCACTTTTTTCCCGTGTACTAATAAAAGTGTTGAAATTGTCTATTATTTACAGAAAAAGCACAGAGAAAAATTAGATTATGCTGCATATGGCTATCCTTCTATTGACATGCTGATGATCAGTCTAATTGACGACGTCATTATTTATCATAAAGTAGATGTAGGTAAGTTAAGGAATATCCTGGAGGAACCATTAAATGGCAATGATAATATGGTAAAAAATCGTCAAATAATTAAAATCTTAGTAATGCTGCATCCTCTCCTTACCTCAATACTTTACGTGTTGGTTTTAAAATGGAGTAGCAAGCTAACTGTGACAGTTATTCTTGTAGGATATTAATGCGAGGTCGGGAATTTGTTATACTACGAAACTGAGTCAAATGAAAACCGGAAAACTGCTGTAGAAAACCGAAAACCGCTCCCATTGCGATCAGACCCGGTACGCATGCGCGTGGACTCTCCCGCCATCAATTGGCGTTATTCCCGAGTCCCCACGTGACTCAGCGGTGCTAGACAGGCGTTTCCAATATGGTGGCCCCTCTGTTGGAATGCACCAAAGAAGAGCAGTGTGGAGTGATCAGTTTCCTTTTCTGTAGATGATTTTCAATTTCCTTTTTTCTGATTATTTATACTCTTGACTCGATTTCAGGGATTAAGAGTCAGCCCAGCAGCTGATAGCACTCGGGCTTTCCAGTTCTTTCCAGCCGCTGGTTCGAATACTGCTGAGGGGGTGGTTGTTTTGTTTTGTCCCAGGAATGAGTAAAAAGAATAGTGCATGGAATTGTCTCAGAAATACGTAAAGATGTTAGTCATGTGAAAAGGAGGTGCAAAATGGCCTAGGTGTTGACCTGCACAAAAATTTAATAAACTAGCCAATGGATTAAAGAGGGGGGGTTCTGATATTTTTCAGGATCTTATTTAACAAATTTTTAACAATCACGATTAATAAGAGTTGACGTGTACACGCTTTGAACATACATTTAACAGCCAAGTCACATTAATGTGCAGAATAACTAATGTGCAGCTCGGATAGTAGCTAGACTGGCTGGGAGAGAGTCACTGCGGTGCTAGAAAGTGTTCACAAGGATATTGAACCATGCTGTGTGCAGTTCAGTTGACAGCTGTTGTTGGAAGGTGCGAGATGGAGTATCTGTGGAGTGAATAACCCGATCGAGGTGTTCCCATAGATGCTCGATTGGGTTCAAGTTCAGGGAATTGGGGACCAGGGAAGTATAGTAAAGTCCTCCTGGTGCTATTCTAACCATTTGCGTACCATTCCAGTATGAGAGTCACTCATCATTGTCTTGCTGGAAGAGGCCCAAGAAAAACTGTCCATTTATGGGTGGTCTGCAAGGATCGATGCGTACTTATATTGATTCTTATTGCATCCACAATGATGAGTGCACCCAGAGAATGCCACCAAAACCTTCTCCAGACCATAAAGCTGCCTCGGCCAGCTGGTTGCCATCCACAAACTGTTGAATGGTGTTTGTTTTCTGACGTTTCTCGCCGTATGTGCCAACGTCCATCTGTCTGATGGAGCAAAAAGTGTGATTCATCCGAGAAGGCAACCTTTTGCCCATTGATGTCCACTGTTGGTACTGTTGTGCAAATTCCAGCCTCTTTCTAACAGTCTTTAGCATAGTGGTAACACATAGCAATGTTCGTGGAACTGTGGTTCTGGGCACGCGTGTGGTAATCTCCTGCTTCATTTGCTCCACTGCAGCAGCATGTCCATTCGCCCGAATGCACCACCATTCCCCTCTCTCGTTTATGGCTCGTGGGGCACTACAATTTTACATGTCACTTATTTTCTTTAGTGGCATTTTGCCACAGCAGCATGAGAACCATTCACAAAGTCCACAGTTTTTTCTGTGCCGACACCCTTGCCCAGAAAACCAATAATCATTCTTTTTTGTATTTCTGATAAATCATCCTGTTTCTGCATTGCAACAATTGAAATCTTTCTCGAGCGCTTACAGCACACAGTATATACTTACTCAATCTACCGATGACACGTCATTTATTGCCTCATTTGTTTAGTGCTTTCTGTGAATGGTTATTTAGCGCTGACATCACAAATAGGTGGTCACAAGAATGTTGCGAGTTATGGTCAGCCTCTGGAGAGCGGTGGTATGGTAGTACAGCATTTTTAATGATCCAAAATTTTATCTAGGAAATTAATGTTTGCGAATTTGAGGGGAAACAATCTTAGCTTTATGCAATTACTTATTATTCAATTACTCTCTTTTAGATACAGTTATCATTAAACTCTTGCCGGGAGCCTTTGATCAGTATGCTTCTGCCTTACCAGTGACCTCTTACAGTAGGAAAGAGAATACAAATTACGAGGTAATGGTTCTATTTTTAAAATGTATATGCTTAAAGCGGTGTAAATGATATAATCCAAAGCCATAATTTCCAACTTACTGCTCCAAATACAGTCTATGCAAAAAATATACAGTACCAAAACATCCAGTAACGTTTAGTCGTATTTTTGCAGAATCGAAACATGGAATGAATAAACAGAAATTCCAAACAAAATTTACCTTGTATAATATCTATGTTGGGTCTAATATTGCTTAGAATGAGATGAAAAATAATAGGGTCCAGTTGTAGCAATATTGAAAAGAATTTATTGAAACTCCTACGCGTTTCGGTAGTACACCATCTTCAGGGAATTGAACAAGTAATACAGAGAATGGATCTGCGATAATAAGAAATGGAACATATGCAGCCAACCAAGAGACGGAGTGGTATTGCTTCCCGATTGGCTAGTACAGAAGGTGATAGCTTAATGTCTGGCATATTGTCAAGAGCAGATTAAGAAAAGTAAGGAAATTATAATACTATTACAACTAAAGATTTATATATAAATAAAAAAAAACATGTAAATAAAACGTAAACTGAATGATACAACTAATCTGGATGACATGGGTCCATCAGTGCAATCCCGAACCACCCCCACAAGAAAAGGGAAAAGTAAAGGAAAGGATCCAACCCCTCTCTCCTTCCCCATGACTTTACTACCCCACCGAAAGCCACAAGTAACCAAGGAAAAACGATTATAGGGTTATTCTAGCCCATAGTGGAGGGGAAGGGGGTCAACTCTCCTCCCACTAGGACAGCACCAAGCCGCCCAGATGGCCCAATGTCAATCAGATTGACTGTAAGTAAGTTTATATTTAAGATTCTGTCAGTTAGGAGACGGGATGGATGTTGCCTCCCGGTCGACTGTTACGTACCTTGCTGGATAGAATCTTAAATATAAACTTACTTACAGTCAATCTGATTGACACTGGGCCATCTGGGTGGTTTTCTTGTTTAATATCGTAATATTTTGTCCTTGAATAATTGTATATAAACAAAAAACTATTTATTTAAATAAAATTGTTTTGGGAGGATTTTGGACAGCATATGACTTATCATAAAAAATGTGTTACCATCAATGTTCCATCTGTGCTAGCATACTTGTAGGGTACAGATTTTTAGCTCTGCACACGCTATGAAACCGCTAGCGCAACTGAGAGGGAACGTTGGTTTCCATGGTTAATTTATTGGAAGTTTTTGTGAAATATTTAGGATTGAAGCTGCTGAATGGCTTTATCGTAACTTTTTGACAGTGAGGTGTAATGTTCTGCCGAATGCTGCGATTTATTGTTACGGTAATTTTATTTGGACTCTTGAGATCATAAAACAATACACTGAAATCGATGAAACGTTGTTTGCTCAATAAATTTGCCTTTTGCAAATTGAGCATCTGGGAGCAAGATAATGCATCAGTTTAGTTTCTCATTCATTGTTTACACTTCCCTGCCTCACGCAATTCTATGGTCGGATGTGATGAAAAGCGCAGGAAGTGGCAGTATATTTATGCATACACGTTCCTACTTTGTGTGCATCCTAATTTTTGAGGATGGGAATTATTTTGTTCACATATTTGAAATGGAAGAAATATTCGATGCTTAATAGTAAACATGTATGTAATGTAAATAAGAACGTACTATGTATATATCTGGCCATATGTTCAAAGACTATATTCGTGGCTTTCTTTGGGAACATAACCCTCATGAAACCAAGGGATATTATAAAATTGTTGTAGTAAGATTGAAATCGTGGCTTTGGATTTTAGCCTCAAAAGCTAAGGGACTTACAAGATTGGGCTGCTTCGGTCCACAAAATGTCGTCAAAATTTGCAGGGAGATACAACAGTGGTTCTTATTAACAAACCATATGCAGAAAACAAAAAGGCGGCTCAGCACATTGCTTCTACAAGGGGCGCAGCAACATTTATCGTTTTCTTGGCTATGTGCATCTTCCGTTATTTTGCTATAAATGTGTCGTTTCACATCTGTTTGCTTACTAAAGGAATTTCTACGTCCAAATTATGCCTTCTCATGTTTATCGGATGCCGTGAGAAGAAGAGTTTTTGGGTGTCTTGAGGCAAGTCATTCTAAAGTGGTATTGCCAGCTTTGCACGTTTCAGTCTGTGAAGAACATATCAGCAACAGAAATATATCTTTCCAGAAGTGGTTGTCCACTGACAGATTTCTTGCCCTAAATGGCAGGTGCTAAGAAGCAATCCACTGCAGGGGCTCTCGCTGAGGACGTGGTGTCTATTTGTTTTGAGGTACATAGTCCACAGGTGATTTTGTGAGTTCGGGTCTTATGCTCGGAGACCCATGTGTGCTCAATGAGGTTCAAAATCGGGGGGAGGGTAGCAAAAGGTGGCCAATCCATGCTGGTTTGAGAGTAAGACCTACTGCCTCAAGAACTGCTGGACAATTTAGTGCACAGTAAGCCAACAAAGTTGTGCAGTATGTGGAGCAGTTGATGGCCATCATACAGCCTGTAGAACATTCACTATAAACAAAGGGGTTGTGTGCTCAGACTGTTTGTTTGCATGAGCCTAGGCTGCCACCTTTTTGTTCTGCATACATTGTTAATAAAGCCTACTGTATCTGTCATTGTGTGGACCGGAACAGCCCAATCTTGTAAATCCCTTAACTTTTGGTTGAGTGTATAAATTGAAGTTTGAACTTTTATCAGGTAAAAACTAGTAAAACTTGTTTTTGAATTGAATAAACAATTGAAATGGCATTTAACTGTTGAATGAATTTTTATTCCTATTAAGGAAATGGATGAAATAGAGCTTCCCGAAGATGTTGTTTTGCCCGGTGTCAAGTTTAAAGTGCAAGATGTCGAAGTTCCCAACTCTAGTGATCCTTATATTGAAGTAAGAGTATCTCAAGTTGTTAAAGGACCTGAGCATTTTTATATCCAATTGATTGGAGACGAGACGACAGAAAGATTAGAAGAATTAATGAATGAGTTGGAGTAAGAACTGTTTTTGCCTGCTTATGTGTATGTCTCTCCTCAGCAATAGTGAGTTAATGGGATACTTGATTTTTTTTTATTCTTTTTGTATTTAGAACGTATAACTATTTATCATCTCGCGATTACAAAGTTCACCCAGAACATTTAGTCAAAGGACTAGTATGTGCTGCATTATATGAAGATGGAAATTGGCACCGTGCTTGCATTGATGATATTAAAAATGAAACTGATGTCGTGGTAAGTAATGAGATAAATAAAAACCATTAGAGAACAAAGTTAAAAGTTGCAATACACTACCCTACAATAATGGAATCTGGCTTGCATGTTGGAACCCATGCTTACATATCGACAGCTGATGTGATTTTTTAGTATTAGTTTGGTTACTCGCTCGTGTAATGTTTTCGTAGGTGAAGAATTTGAGAGACGAAATAATAACCGGATACTACATCATGGTTCAGGGTTCGCGCTTACTCGCAATTTACGCGTCAAATGGGCATTTTTGCTAAAAATTGACTCATGAATTTTTGATCCGCGCGTCAAAATTGACTTATTAAATTTTGAATATCATCGGCCCATATCCTTCTCACCACGTTTTAGCCGCACTTCATTTTGTCATAAGCGATTTTGTTTAAATTTCTAATTAACTATAGCAGCAACTATAGAGATTGTGAATGCAAGTAAAAATATAGAATTTAAAAAGCATTTAAAATTTGACTCGCATTTTCTGAAATTTGACTCGCAGTTTTCAGGCTTGGGAGTCAAATTGACTCGTAGATTTTTTGTCCTAGCGCAAACCCTGATGGTTGTTTATTCATGAAATTTCAGGAAATTGCCACAGCCACGTGAAATGGAATACTACAGGCATCCGAATGTGCATGACGATCTCCAAAACTCACTAAATGCGACTGGTGTGTGTTGAAATTTGAGATTCATAAAAAAAAACATACAAGAAACCTTTCCAGGTCATCAATAAGGAGTTCCAACAGGCAACATGATCCTGTGGAACTGCAGTCACTCGACATTTACCTCCATACATAAACCAGACGTCTCTCCAAACAAAGGTCCTGCTAGACTCCAGCAGCATTTGGAACGCTGACGTTGGATTGTTGAAGAGTGGAACAGTATTTTGAGAGCGTTTTATCATGCTACGCTCTGTTCCAGTCAGATGAGTTGTTTGAGTATGGCGAATTTGTTTGGAAGAGTGCTTTTTATTTGAGTACGTAATTTCATCTGTGAAATCTGATGGTTGCTGGTGAACTCCTGGTTTGGGGATGTTTTTCTTTGCATAGCTTGGGACCCTTTACAATGGGCAATTTGAAATCTGAAGCCTATAAGGAAATTTTGGACAATCTGTGCTTCCTATGCTGCGGGAATTTATTTTCGTAACGGGAGCCATGCCTGAAATCCACTGCTAACAGAGCTAGGTTCTTGCAACAAGAATTGAGCCAAATACCAGAAACTGTTTATCGGAACCTTGTAGAAACTGTGCCCAAAAGGGTGGCTGATGTAATTTCTGCATGCAGAGGTCCAACAACATATTAAACTACGTCTCATTTTTCATCCCATTCTTTTGTACTCTCCGTTCCATTATTGTAAGGTCTTGTACCTTTGTCATGTTTATTTTCTTCTCGTTTGTTTGTCTGTGTACAGTTAAATGTTTTTCCTACTGTTCGGTTACCTGAAAGACTAACGATACTTTTCTTATTGTTGCTGTTAATGACGCAGTTGATCTCTGCGAAGTCGCGATTCAGAGGATTCGCAGACTCTCTTTAGTGACATAGCCCCCATGAATTTCAGGGGCCGACTGTATTTTAAAGACTAATGTCTCTTAGGTGTGTTGTCTGTTCTATTATGTGATACCATTAAATATCCAATATTATAATCACATACACGAAGTAATTGACGAACAATTGTTGAACGAAAATTGCATAAGTTTTTGAAATGAACAAATCTTCACAAGCCTCTTATTGTTGCAACAATGACGAATTCAAAAAAGGAAGATTATCAAAATTAACAGACTAATGCAAGTTATTAGTCATAAGCTGCATGCATTTAAGTATTTACCATTTTCTTTTTTTCTAGGTTTCATATGTTGATTATGGAACAGTTGATGAAGTGAAGAAAGATAAACTTCGCTATTTAAAGTAAGTTTTTAAAATAACGGCATTCTAGTTAATTAACCCGTGTAACCATGAATTTTTTTTATATGAACCTTACTTTTTATATTGAATTTATTTGGCTATTATATGTATAAAATTATTATAATAGCAAGATGTAAAGAAATGGAGGTTTTTGGGATCTCTTGTTAACCTGTTTTGTGCATTTGTGTGTTGTCCTTTTGATGGAATGGATATTCTAAAAGGCTGGTCTTCCCTTCGGAGTAGTTAAGTTATAAATTCTCAACAGCCATGAAAGGAAGGTGGTAGTTTCTTTCAAACCCGCTCATCTGTTAGGGTCAAGTGGCCATACCAATGCAACAAGGATATCTCGATGTGGGGAAATAACACCTTAAGATACTTTTATTGTGCTGCTGTGCACTCTTAAGCAAACACTCTGAAGTGTTTCTCAAATCTCAATTTCGGCTGCTTCAATCCGCAATCGCACAAGATTCATGACCATAGGTGAGATTGGGGACAAAGATTTGAAAACTGAGAGCTTGTTTCATTTCCTATCTCTCATTTCGTTATTATGGATCACCGTAGTTTGTGTCTGACACTGCTTGCTATACTGATTCTAGCATCCAATTCTGACCTGCTACCCATCTCACGTAAATGCAGTTCTAAGATATTTGAAATTCTCCAACTGTCTCAGTGAGATTCCTTTAACATGGAGAATGCACGGAGCAGGCTGTTTTGAAAAGACTAGAATCTCGCTCTTAGCCACACTGACTTTCATCTCAGCCTCTTCACACTTGTATGCAAAGTAATCTAGTGCATGTTGAAGGCTGTGCAAGAAGATCCAAGATGGACCAGATCATCAGCAAAGAGTAATCTCTCCACCAGACATCACCAACACTATCAAGTAGACTCCACGTAATTGATGAAAAAAATTGCATGAGTAGTTTTCTTCCAATTAAGCTACTTCTTATGTTGTCTGATGCTTCAAAGGAAGTTTTGGGTAGTTTCACATTTTTATTTGTAACGAAGAATTTGTTTCAACATAAAAGCAGTGCACGATGAAAAATGTGTGTATCAGCAACATCTTTTTATTTTTTTATTTGAAAGATAGGCCCGTCCTCTACATGGTTGTGTGGGCCAATCAAATACATTGTTGTAAATAGCGTGCTTTTATTATGATAAAGGAATTGTCTAACTACGAAGTTATAAGTAACTCTAGCAACAATTGGCTTTCCCCGATCACGTGGTGATGACCGGGCTTTTGATTGGCTAACAGCTCTACAGTGGCGGACATGAGCGGAGCAATGGCTATTTCTTCTCCTTCAGCTTTCACACGGAAATTTTCTTTCGTTTGCAGCTGAAAACAACCTATGAAGATTATTTTTTACGATGATGCCAAAGGGCACGAAGTTGAGAAGGGGAAGAAAGGTGGTCGCAATATTGGCGTTTGAAAACAAAGGGCAGCACAGAAGTTTTGAGAAACTGCGCAATTTCTCGATTCTACTTTTAAGCGATATATTCATTTTGGAAAGATCTTTCGGAGACCTGTCCATTGGTTCTACTGGATAGGTTTTTATAATCTTGGCCATTTTGGAAAGATCTGAATCTAATAAAGACTTCGACGTTGCTGTTTTTTTGTATAAAAGCAAAAGAAAAAGATTGCGAGAGAAAACAAGTCGGGAATTCGAAAGTAAAAAGTTATATCGGTCGTTATATAAAATAAAATAATCATAATAGAAAAATTTCAGCAACCTCTTTTTCATGGAAAAAACCTTATCTTTCCAGTGATGTAAAGGAAATTTTTCTATTTTCAATGGTTCAGCTGAAAATTAGACCTTTCTGAAAAAATACGATCTCTGTAAATAATGGGGCTAAAGGGTTAAACTTGGTATCTTTCGAACACTTACGGCACGTATAATCATCATGGAAAATTTCATTCAAATCTGATCATTGGATCCGAAGATGATATCGTTTTTTAAAAACGCGTTTTCTCATCCACGAACCAGAATTAAAAATAAAAAGATTGATTGAAAGGAGTAATTTTGACTTTATTGTAAAATTTCATGTTAACATGATTACAGTGCGTCTCTTAATTTAGTGGACACCTGTGAATATTAAGAAAAGCGATAAAAATATTTTGCAAGATGTTTTTTCTTTTCATTTACTCTTACTTTGGAACAACTACAATATCAATATGCTCCGCTGTGTTAATTTTAGTCAAAAAATAACAATATATTAAAAAAAGCAAAAATGTATTAAAAAAAAACTGTTTTTTTTTTTTATGGACAATGTTGCCTTTTTTGTTAAAACAAAGTTTTTAATAATTGATTGAACCACCTTTTGCTTGAATAAGTTGGAATACTCTTTCTTTCATAGAAATTATTAATTTATGAATAATGTTAGGGTCAATTTCATACCAAGAATTCATGATTGCTGTCTTCAAAGACGATACATCATTAAACTGCCGCCTATCGTTGTATACATTGCGAACAAGAATTCCCCACAAGTTTTCAATAGGGTTAAGGTCGGGACTTCTAGATGGCCATGACATAACATCAATATTCTTTGATTTTAGCCATGATTGAGTGGCACGAGAACTATGACACGGTGCATTATCTTGCTGCAAGATCCACTGTTCTCCACATAGAACGCGTCCATAAGGCACTGCGTATTCATTTAATAAATCTTGATATTTTTCATAATTTAAACGACCAGAAACAAATGCAACTGGCATCGTACCATTAAATGAGAACCCTCCCCATACCATCACTGATCCTCCACCTTGCACTCGTGATGAAAACACTGCTTTGTCCTTTCGTAAATCATGCCAGTAGGAGTTCAAACCATCAGGTCCATCTAGGTTGAATTTTTTCTCATCGGTAAACATAACACTGAGCCACTCGTCATCCCAAATCGTGTGCTTTTTCGCCCACATCAAACGTTGCTCCTTGTGCTGCTGTGTCAGTGGAGGTTTACGACATTTTTTCGTGTATGCCAAATGAGAAGAACTTGACAAAATTTTCCAGACAGTGTTTCTCTTAACAGTCAATTTTAAATCAGCTAAAATCTTTGAAGCCGAATGTCCTGTTGCTGCAGCTTCGTTTATGATGTGTCTCTTATCGCGTTCTGTCAGTTTTGGTTTGGGTCCACGCTTTTTCTTCTTCTTTTTTCATTCCCGTTATTGAGGAATAAACCTATAGTGCTAGCAGGCTTTTGAAGTTGCTTGGCAATTTGTCAAATTGAGCTTCTATCATCTCTATGTTGCTGAATTCTTCCTTTCTCAAAATTAGTTAGCTTTTTGCGAGTAGCCATGATTAATGAGCAAACTAAAATAGTTCCTTAGACCAAAAAAATATCTTTTGAGTCATGCCAACTGTTGCATATCATTTATCATTGCTTGGAAAATGTCCATACTCCCCTACAGCCAACAAATGTGATTGTCCATTAAAATAAGAGACACGTTTTTTTTATACATCTTTGCTTTTTTTTTTTAAATATATTGTTATTTTTTGACTAAAATTAACACAGCGGAGCATTTTGACATTGTATTTGTTCCGAAGTAAGAGTAAATGAAAAGAAAAAACATCTTGCAAAACATTTTTATCGCTTTTCTTAATATTCACAGGTGTCCACTAAATTAAGAGACTCACTGTATTAATTAATTTATTGAAGATAATCAAACATTTAAATGTGCTTTCTTATTTCAGAAAAAAATTTCTTGATTTTCCTACTCAAGCTATAAAGACACGTTTAGCAAACATCCAGCCTGCACATAATGTAAGGAGCTTTATTTCATTTTTTTTTTCTTTATTAAGATGTTTTTTTGTATACAGGGTGTCTGGAACCTTTAGGGTCAAAATTGTACAGATGGTAAAGGACCGAGTACATTGACTAAAGGAACCAGTGGTCGGAAATGCATATTTCAGGTGTCACAAGATCTTTTGTGTGCGAGAGGAGGTGGCTGCAACAAGACTGTGCATCTGCTCACATCAATGTTGATGTCTGCGAGCACCAGAGCAAGAGATTACCTAATCATTGGATTGGATGGTGAGATCCTTCCCATGACCTGAACAATTGCCAGATCTCCTTCCTGGATTTTTTCTTACGGGGACACGTGAAATTGTTGGTGTATGAAACTCCCCAGTAGAATCGAATGTGATGCTGCTTGTCAGGATGCAGTCTCCTTGTACAGTAGACAAATTTTATCAATATAATACAGTGTTCTCCCCAGAAAATTTTATCAGGTGGGTGGTAAGATAAAATAACCGGGCGGAGAAAAATTAAAAACAAATGAAATATTATGCAATGTTGTGCAGTTTTTCGTGTATTCAGCCGGGCGGTCACCAAAATCAGCCGGGCGGCGCGCCCGTTCAAAAGGGCCTGGGGAGAACCCTGTAATATATGTACGTATTGAGGCTAGTGTCACTACTTTGAACACTTGCTCTAAATTGTAAGTTGTTGCTATGAGGTGTAAGCAGTTTATGAATTTAAAAGATTGTTGTTTGCTCTTAAAACAAAAGCAACTTGCAGAAACGTTCCTCACACGCATTATTCATTGAAATTCTTGTGGTGCGTGAGTGAAATTTGCATTTCCGACCATTGGTTCCCTATCTCGTAAGATTCAGTTTACAGTCCTTGAATCTACATAATCTCAAGCTTTGGAAACCTATTTTTTTCCCAGTGTATCGGTAAATTTTTGATGTAATCATCTTAAAATGAAGAAGGTTGTCAACAGCCAGTTGTGCACAAAGTCCGAGTGCTTGTTTCAGTGGCCTAAAGAGTTGAAAACCGCAGGGTATAGATTAGGGTTATAGGGAGGGTGAACAAGTACTGTTCATCTCATTTCCTCCAATCTTGTGAGAGTGAGAGTTGCTGTATGGGCCTGAGTGTTCTCATGCAGAAGAATAACGTTGCGAATCGGTAGGTCACGTCTTTTGCGACGAAAAGCTAGCCTAATCTCACTCAGTAGGTGGCAGAATACGCTGCATTGATGGAAAGCGTGTTCTGCTCTGTAACTCTCGTCTGTGGATGGCGAGCATGGCTCTCGTTTTCTACTCGTTCACGCCCTTATGTGCCAGGCAAACACACGAGCCCTAGATTGTTCGATCCCTGAACTGTGCTGTCAGTCTCTGTAAAATTTCCACCCGTTTGACACTTTCACGAGTGAGATAAAATTTGATTATAATGGTTGTGCAGTAAAAGGGTGAACTTCTTGCTTGGACGTCATGAATGGTACTTCCGAACAAGTCTGATGTGGCCTGCTGACAGTTCTTTCAACTCTTTAACATCACCGCCCACCCCTTCTCGATGCAGCTATCGGTTCCATTCAAAATTATGTGCATAGAAGATAGTCTCGTTTATATTTGATCCACTTTTGTATTTATGGTATGACATGAAATAATGTTTCTGTAATACACAGTGCATTAAAAATATCAGAACTGAGAATTTTTATAATTAGAAATTAAAGCAAAAAAAAAAAAAAATTTAATTTCTCGTTTCATGTCTATTTTATGATTATTATATCGTTATAAATATTTTTTATCATGCCCTCCATAGTGTTTCTTTTTTACGTTTGGTATCCCTGATGTCACTTTTCCTCCCTGCAGGAAAGCCAACCCTAGCGATGCGAGACCTTTCTTTCTATTGATGGCCTGCAGTAGACCTTATTCAAAACTACTTGGGAGCATTGATGCATTTCGGGATTGATAGTAATCGCAGTGGTAAACAAAGCTGCTTCACGTGTTCATTTGCTGTTAGTCTAGAAAGTTGATAATTTAGGGTGAATTTTGTCTTGTATTTGTTGCAGGGCTGTAATGCACATGTTTGAACTACCTTGTAAAGCTCGATTGAAACTATCGATCCCCTAATGCATTGTGCGAGAGCACCACTGAACACGTGTACTGGAGTTTGTAGCGTTTCGAGTAGCAATACTGTGAAGTTCTCGTTTTAGTTTATGCTGTAAAAATTTTTACGATGAACAAAGAGCGGCCAACAAGTTTTGTTTTTAAACGTAATGCTCTAAATGATGCAAACCCCATGTGGAAATGATTGTCCGAGTTGTTTAAATGGTATTTGTGTTTCAAGAATATGGCACGAGTTGCTGGAAGGTGATCCGAGAACTGCTTCACACCTCAAGTGTTGTTGATGAAAACTTTGAAGATGAGCGCTTGTTTTCTAGCCAATAACTGTCCAAAGAGAATCAAAATGATAGCCGAAGAGACCGGTGTTAGTTTAGGGAGTCGGGCAAGTGGGGATTTTTTAATGCACTGTTCAATTTCATGCACTTAACTTTAATGATAGAGTAGATTATCGTGATAGATTTGTTTTGTTCTTTCTTTTAGGCCAGTGAATGGTCCGTAATGGCCTGCAAAAGATTTTATACGTTGAGTGTGCACAAGACGAAGCTGCTGGCATGGATAATCAACAAGAAAATCGACCCCGTAACAAATGTAGATCACCACAAAATTGAGATTGCTTTTAACGTGTTACTAAGTTCTAAAAAAAAAATTTAATGAGGATAGCTTATTTAATTAATGAATTTTCTGTACAAAATTAGGGACCCGAGTTGTATGTTTGTCTTTGTGACATGTCTACTGGTAATGAAATCCACATTAATGATTGTCTAATCCAGGAAGGACTTGCAGAGATGAGTGGCAGAGATGGAATTGCTCCTCAAATTGCTCCTCAAATTGCCTTACAAGTAAGTAGCCATATTAGTGAAAAATCAAGCTTTTGATGCATTTACTTACAAAAGGAAGTACCGCATATTAAAACACTTAGAAATTATGCTTAGAAGGGGGTGCGCTCACTTCTGTGATATTCCATGTCAGTGTTGTTATTTCTTGGGGTGTCACGGCGGGAACCCTTTGTATTTATTCTTATGCTGTTTAATCCTTGTACAGTATGTTTATGTGTAAGTTTAAGTGAATTTCGTTGGTGAATTTTATAGTTTTTTTTTATATTTTCTTTTTATTATTAAAGTGAGGTTTGGTTGAAGGCTGAGTAAATTGCGGATCTAGTGTTTTAAATTGTTGTTGTGCTTCCTAGCTAGTTATAATTTATTTATTTGCATAGTGTGCGTTCGTGATGGTATTTAAGTTCTGAAAAGTGGAAGTCGTTTTCCATTAGTGTTTTGTGTGAATAATTTAGTTTTAATATTTATTTTTATTTATTTTAAAAGACGTTAATGTTTTGGCGACTGTTGTTGCTCACCATATAAGTGTTCGATTTTGCTTTGTGAATGCTTGGGGAAGATAATTCTGCCATTACTCCGTGCGATTAATATTTATTGTAACAAATTAACCATTAGTTAATTTTATATACTGAAGAGTGGAATAATTAAAGTTTATTGTACGATACGCTGTTATACAAGGTCTTTATAATTAAAGTTCCATTTTGACATGGCCATAAAGAAAAAAAACTACTGGACCAAAAGCTATAATACTTGGTAGTATTATACAAGAGGGCATGGGAAATTAATACCCACCAAAAAAAAAATTAGTTCAAAAGGTCACCACCAGCATGGAATGGCGCTCTATGCAATATTCGTATACGAAATTAGACACGAAGACACAGGTTAACAAGTCTTTAATCGTTACTAAAATTAGTTACATGTTGAACGTGGCCTCCACCATTTACTGAAAGCAGGTTACACCGGGTTATAATAAAGTTTAGACCAGTTTCTTCTTTCATTAATTCCAACTGCAATGTTGGCAGTCATGCTGATCCTAGAATCCAGGTGTTAATTTAATGGGTTATGTGACTACATATTGTAAGCAATGCTATGTTCACATTATGCCTTGATCATGTTTACTAAACTGTGGTTAGCTAATCAAGCACTTTTCATACGCACAGCTTTCAAGAGAAATGGTGTTTAATATGAATTTTTTCCTTGCAATTACGTCAGTAGATGGCAGTGAGAGTAGCGACTGCCTTCTGCGAGCGCCAAATCTTGCCGTTAGCGAAATTACGATGGATGAAGCAAAATGTGCTCATTGACGTAACAGGATTTTCTAACCTTGAGTAAAGTAGTTGGACCAAAACTAATGAAGGCTGAACTGGTGCGAAGCTCGTCCACAGGTGGACTGTCTGAAAGAGCGATGGATCTCGTTATACACTTTGGTTGCTTGGAGGCCGTACATGGTACACTTAATGGTGGTGCCTTTGATAAAGGAGCATTGATATTGAATTGACATGAAATCGCTATCAGAACGAGCTAAGCAATAAACTGCCATTCTAAATAAACAAATACCGTATTTACCCGAATGCAAGTCGACTCTGAATTTAAGACGACCCCCTGTTTTGAAGAGCCTTCCTAAGAATTTTTTTTAATTCACTTACCGGTACTATTCTATGCCATCCCTGTCTTCATCATCATCATCATCATCATCATCACCACTGTCTTCACTTGTGCCGCTGCTTTCTTCATTTGGACCCTCTTTCCACAAGAGGTCATCTTTAGTGCCATCCATGGCATTGAATATGCAGCACTTTTTGAATTCGTTCACACTGGATTCACTGGAGATCCTCCTCCAAGCTGTAAGGATCCATTCCCCCAGGATGGCTATTGAGGGCTTTTTTAGTTTCCCACCTGGAGTAAGGGCATGATCTCCTTGAAGAAGCCATTCATTGTAGAGCTGCCGCAGATTATTCTTGAAGGGCTTGTTCACAACAACATCCATTACTTGAAGTTGTGAGGTCATGCCACCAGGAATTATAACAAGGTCTGAGTTGAGTTTTGAGATCAAGTCCTTTACTTCTTGAGTGATGTGTCCTCTAAATGAATCCAGCACTAACATGCCCCTCTTGTTAAGCAATGAGCCTGGTCTTCAATTTCAAACAATCTTCAACCAATCTAGCATCAAGTCATTTGTCATCCAGCCTTTTCCCTGGCATCTGAAGATAAGGCCTCTAGGTAACTTCTCTTTTGGCATGGGTTTTCTTCGTATTATCACATAAGGAGGCAGCTTCCTGCCGTCGGCTAGAGCACACAGCATGACTGTAATTCTTGCCTTCTCATTGCCAGTGGTTTTAATTAGGACACTTTTTGCACCCTTTGCGTTAACTGTCACATTGGACGGCACGTGAAAATAGAAATGCGATAAGTTTTTCAGTATATGTTCCAGGAAGATGCTGTGCTAGCGTTGTTCGACGCCGCAATGAAAGTCCTGCTCTCTTCATCATTCTTACACACCAGCCTGTACTGGCTTTGAATGTCACGCCAGCTAGTAGATGCTGCCTCTTTAACTCTAGTGCCTTCATCCGTATTACCTACCGCGTGATGGGGAAGCCTTCATTTCGTTTCTCTATCACATACTGAACGACTTGCTGCTCCAAATCAGGAAATCTTCCCTGCTTAGGCCCGCTAAAATATGAGTTGAATTGGCATTCTTTAATTGATCTTTCATTTGACGCCACTTGCGAATGTTTGCCTCGGAGACTCCAAATTTTCTTCCTACCGCAGAGTTATTTGCTGCCTCTGCTTCATTTATACCCATTACTTTAAAGCTTGCATCGTAACTTCTTCGACAACCAGTTGTAAACTGCGAACGTGTGGAGCCAATTATCGTTTTTAGAGAACTACTTTTCACCTAAGCGTCGGGACACAGAAGTTATAAGGTGCAATCAGCCAGTGAAGCTGAACTGATACTCGTGCTTGTGTTTACATCCACACAACCTAAGCTGGACGGATTATGCTACTGCAGTTACTGAACTGCTGTTGACTCGAAAGCAACTTGCGATTACGTTTAAATTAAAGTCGTTGCCGAATCTACATTTTACAGTACTGGCTGTCGTGCATTTTATTTTCAGCTGCATATGTGGCCATTTTTACGTCGGCGAAGTTTTCCTTGGCAGGTGGCTGTGTACCATGCAACGTAAAAAAAATTGACCTCGATCGGCAGTAACGGTAATCCTTAATCTGCGATTTTAAGACGACCCCTATTTTTCAACATCCCATTTTTGGAAAAAAAAAACCTCGTCTTGCATTCGGGTAAATACGGTATACCCTGAGGTTATGGTTAATAAGGGTCTGCTCAGTGCTGCCTTTTGTGTTTAATTTTTGTCTAACGTTTTCTGTTTATTTGACTTTTCCTTGATAGTAATAATTATTGTATTTTTTTTTTTTTTAATAGAATGTTCCATCATTGGACCCAGCCAGTTCATTGGAATACTATAAGACATTTCACGGGGACCTAATGCTTCCACAGGCTGCATCGATGTGCTTTCCATTGCTTGGAAATGTTCAAGGTTCTTATTTGCCAACCGGTCCATCTTATGTTCCTGCAAATGGATTAAATGGCTATCCTCTTTCCGGTTTAAATTCAAATGTTTCTTTGGAAATGTTACTGCAGGGTCTGCAACTCGGTGCTGTTCCATTTGCTAACGGCGTTGCTACCGTGACTCCTCCTGGCATGGTAAATCCTAGAAAGAAGCCTGCGTCTCGAGTGAATTCCACCGCCGAAACTGGCGAAGAAACTTCATTGGAAGACGAAAGATCAGAAGTGATTAATAATAACAACAACAACAACATTGTCGATGGGGATATGTCAATGATCAACGAACTGAATAATCTAACGAGCTCCGACAACGACAGCGGAAGCGCGTCGCCTCGTTTAAGAGACGAAGTGTTGGAGAGGCTGTCTCGTGAATTGGATCAAATTCCTTCCCCAAAGAAGCACTACGTAAAATTTGTTAAGTTGACAGAACGTCATAGTGCCCATTTGATCTTGTACAGGCGAGCGTTGTACATGACGAGTTTGGAGATATCGAAGTTTATGTGGAATAGGGACTACCTGCGAAACATGCTTCGTGTGAAGTCGGTCAAAGTTGCTTCGGTCATCGTGTCCGAAACTGACGAACCGGAGCTTTTCGAGGAACTTAAACGCTATCACCTATGCAACGAAAACGTGTATCCCGACATGAAGACTCTGTACAGTGAATTACCCGTGACGCAGACGCTATATCCACTCGAAAGTGTATTAGAAATCATTAAAGCTTTCAATCCCAAATTGGAGGAGTTGTACAAAGCGATAAAGCGAGAAAAGCGGAACTTCAGCCCGAACGATACTTTTTGGGGATTGTACAACGACGAGAGCTTTCCAAGCAGCACGGATTTAGATAGTTTCCTAGATGAGGAGTTGGAACAGAAGTTGAGCTTGAATGTATTTAAGAACCATAGGTAAACAACGATGGCGGTTTCTTATTTATTTTCAAAATGGAATAAATATTGTTTATTCGGCGGGATACTCATGATGCCTTTGTATACGTTTGTTTTGTTTTCTTTCAGGAATTTATTACAGAGTAAGTTGTCCAAAAATAGTAACACGAATCTTCAAAAAGAATTAAAGTTCATAAACGAGAGGATAAGCAGTTTGGAATCGTTTAAAGACCTTAATAAATAATTGGAATCCTTTTTAATAGGAAAATAAAAAAAAAGTCAATTTTTAATACGAATTGTTTAAAAGTTTTGAATCACAAGACGTGAATGTGTGTTGATATCATACATAATGTGAGTTTCATAATGTGAGATGTGTACAATTAAAATTTGTGTTTTTTGAAAGAATTTTAAAATTTTTGTTTGTTTTGCTTTAAGAACTGCGTCAATGAGAAACTTGGATGCAAAGCAATCTTATACACTGTCATAGAATTGAATTATGACCACCCGCTTAGTAATGGGAGTAGCCACCCTTCGCCGCTATAACTGCTTCTAGTCATGTCTTGGATGCAAGAAGTGCGCGGCATCTGTCCGATGGTATGGCAGTCCATTCTGCTTGAAGCACTGCCCACAGAGCTTCGAGAGTCATACATGGCGATCAAGGTGCTCCCACAGATATTCGATTGGATTGAAGTCTGGCGAATTAGCGGGCCATGGGAGCACTCGAAAGTCAGTAGAGTGTTCCTCAAACCAACTTGTGGCAGGGTGCGTTGTCCTGCTGGAACACACAATCACATTGGGGGAACATCGTGAGCATGTACGGTTGCACTTGCTCCGCTACAATTGATAGCCATTGGTATTCAAATTGCCCTCTAGACGAATCAGTGGACCTAACTGCTCCCAACAGAAGATCCCCCACACATGCACACTATCCCCACCAACAATAGCCTCCTGCAGTCTCTATTCATGGCGTTCACGACACACTCGCCATCGCCTGTCAATTTTATGGAACAAATACCTTGACTCGTCGGAGAAGGTGACCTTAGCCCACTCGTCTGTGGTCCAATGGCGGTGCTTACATGCAAAGTCAAGGCGTCGTTGACGATGATCCCTGGTCAACATGGCTGCTGTAACCATGCGTCGACTGTTCAGGCTCATCCGTAGCAGGGTGCGTTCAACAGTAATGTCGGATACGCGTCTGTTGGCACCACTGTTAAATCTGGTGGTCAGTCGATGGACTGTGGCCCTCCTGTCACCTTTTACGAGTCGTTGGGGTGCCGCTCACCCTGTCGGTCGATGGCTCGTTACCCTTTACAGTGATGGCGTTCGGACGCCATTTCTGTCCCTGCCATCCACTCTTTGTACACCTTCACTACAGCGGACCGTGAACAGTTCACAAATCACGCAGTTTCAGAGATGGTGCACCCTTGCTGCGATAGCCTATTATCATCCCTTTTTGGATGTCCGTTAAATCTGGATGTTTATCCATCTTGAGGCTCGGTCACCTACCGTTAGATGCACCAGCTTCAATGCTTTCTCAGCCTGTTATGCAATGTAGCCTTGAAGGGGTGCTGGTCATAATTCGTTGATATGACAGTGTACACTTAGATTAAGGATATTCTGGATTACAACATTTCTACGGGGTGATTTGAAAGTCTCCGAACTCAAGTTTAAAACTTTATTACTGCAAAACTATAAAAGATATCGGATGATTACCATAATTTCCACAGCAATGGATAGGTCACAGTGCTGAAAGTCATTTTCTTAAAAAAAAAATTTAAAAAAGCTTGTTTGGCAGCAGCATTAGGGTGTGTTTCGATAGACTCACAGACCTCATGATAGTAGGGTTTAGGGTTTTCTCTCTGAATCGTTTCGATAGGCTTTTGTGAGATGGTCTTGCCCATTTTGATCGAGCCGAGAACCTCGTGTGAAGGGAGCCCCGGGCCCCCACGAATCTGTCATAACTTTCAAGGTCGTACAACTTCGTGAGAACTGATTCTGCTGGTTTAAAAATGGCAGCAGCCATGGGTAGATCGGGTATCGTGGTATTCGCGGAGCTGTATCGAGATACTACAACATGTCGATGTCTACTTTCAACAAGGTCAACAGTAAATTACAGTTAGTGTTGGAATTGAACAAGAAATAAACAGTAATAAACAAGAAATCTCTAATACAGCGCTTGAAGAAAGTGAAATGACGCCTGAACAAAGATTTCCTCCCCGTAGCGTTTCGAAAGCATGATTGTCTCTTATCACTAGCTCACTGGGCACAGTTATCTTATTTTGTACAGAGGGTAGATTATCGCAGAACAATAATCTGCGGCACTTACTCCTTCGAGGGAGTTTTGCACCATCTCAGTAAGTAACGACTGCTACGAGATGACAGTAGCAGCCAGGACCGACAGCTTAACGTGCCCTCCGAAGCACGGGGGGGTTCGTGATGGAAGAGCTGCTGGTGGACCAACAAGCCATTGGCTATCACCAGCTGCTGGACAACTAGCACAGTTCACTCAGCAAATGGGTCAGACTAAAGTCCCTCAATAGCTGTGACCCAAATAGCCGTCCCACCCAGCAGTGGTCCTCAAGCCACTGGCTGTCACCCAGTCAGCAGCTAGCCGTGCCTAAAGTTGCTTAACTCCATTGATCAGCGAGATAACCAGGCCATGGGCACAGTTACACACGAGTTACTCTTGCTAGGTCCGTGAGTCGTGCAGGACCCCTGCCTAAAACAAAGTGAAATGTCCTTTGGACGTTGTGAGGAGAATGCCCTGTTTCTTCCAGGGATGAGTTTTTGCACCACTCAGTAATGTGTATGCCTACCATAGGCTGCAGTAACGTCCATGCACCTTTGAGGCATGCTCCGTATCAGTCGACGGATGTGATCTTGGGGAAGCCGGTCCCATTCCTCAGCAAGTGCTTGGATGAGCTGTTGCAGTGTGTCTGGAGCTGAAGGGCGGTGTCGAATTCGCCTGTCAAGCATGTCCCAAAGATGTTCAAGGGGATTTAGGTCTGGACTCACTGCAGGCCACCTCATGGTCTAAATGCCATGCATCCGTAGGAAATCTTGAGTGACAGCTGCAGTGTGTGGACGAGCATTATCCTGCATCATAAGGAATCCAGGCCCTATGCCACGTGCAGCAACAATCACGTGTTCTTCCAGAATGTCATGAATGTAAACGTCAGCAGTCATTCGCCTTGGGACGACCACAAGATCCGTTCGATGGTCTATTGAGATGCCAGCCCAAACCATAATGGAACAACATCGCATTCGGTCAGTCTCACAAACTGTTGTGTCGGTGTTTCGCTCACCACGTCGTCTCCAGACACGTAGACGGCCATCACAGCGGGTCAGGCGGAATCTTGACTCGTCTGTGAAGAGAACAGAACGCCAGTGGCGAAGCTGTTAGGTGACATGTTGATGTGCAAACTCTAGTCGCGCCTGTATGTGCTGGCGGGTTAGCCTAGGCACTCGATTTGGTTGGTCGTCTGGCTCTCAAGCCAACTTCACGTAATCTGTTCCGGATTGTTTGATCTGAAATAGCTACCCCAGTTGACATCTGCAGGTCATTTCTCAGGTCTCTGGCCGTTGAGGTTCTTCGGCGCAGGGCACAAGTCCGCACTTAACGATCTTGATTGGCGGTTGTTGAGCGTCGGCGACCTTGCCCAGCTCTTCGTGTGTACTGGCCAGTCGCCTGGAATCGTGTCCACAGTCGGAAAATGACGGAAGAGGGCATTTGCCACAGTCGGAAATGATTGACCCGTTTGGAGCAATGTTACGGCTCTCGCAGCTTCTACTGCTGCTAACAACAACGTTCCAGGAATGCCTGCACCTTCTAATGTTCGACCGTTATCTCCAACATACAGGGAATGAACAGGAACGTGACGGTGTTCTATCTGATGGAGCATCTTTCATCATCTCAGGTATGCAAATTAAGACACATCCAAATTCTATCTCGAAAATCGTAAGAGATACACAAAGAATTCCAATTGCACATTTGTTCAACAGCAAATTCCAAACAAAACAAAGAAAAAGTTAACCAAAATCCGATGAGCGGATCACCCACAATCCGCATTGCAAGCTCTGCTTGATGCTTACAAACAATCATCTGAAACAAACTAAGTCTCTCAATCAATCCAGAAAATGTTCAATGTTCCACTTGTACCATAGCATAATTTCGCACGACATTTCAAGGATGTCTGGTTGTTGCATGATAATTTTGCCTCGCCTCATCAAAGCATAGGACCATGTTGATCAGTTCCTGGTTAATGTACTTTGGTCTGATTTGTTCTCAGTTTCAACATTCCTTTTTATACCAATTGCACGGGAAACTGGTGACTTTATGGTAAATTGTGTGACTTTCCAGAACAGGATGAGGATGGTGCATGAAATAATTTGCAGAGCTTGCACTGAGTATTGTGGGTGATCCGCTCATCGGATTTTGGTGAACTTTTTTTTTTTGTTTTTTGTGTAATTTGCTGTTGAACAAATGTGTAACTGGAATTTTTTCTGTATCTCTTACGGTTTTCGAGATAGAATTTGGATGTGTCCTAATTTGCATATCTGAGATGATGAAAGATGCTCTAAGCTGCCCTGCTGAATTCTGCTCTTGTCTTTTGGTAATTATAGATAGACATTGATCCTGCATCTCTTGGATGCCCACCACTAATGTGCTGGTTGACATTTCCATCTTGTTGGAATGTTTGCCAAAGACAGGAAATGATATTCTGGGTCACGTTCAGGTCCTGAGACAATTATTTGAGATGGCCAGCAGTTGTAGTAGGTTCACTGAGCTACATGGCTCTGGGAAAAGCTTTTATCATCACAAAATGCGCTAGCTGCACTGTTTTACATAATGTCCATCGAGCATTTCTGAGTTATACAGGATTATCCTTACTTTGTATAAGGTATCCATTACCATAAAGCCTTTTACCCGCTCACTGCATAATTATATTTCATGGTCATTTCAGATATGAAATTATCCATTTCTGGTAGCATGATGAGTTTTTTAGAGGCTGTGGGTAAAGAAATGAAATTACCGCAGCAACGGGTTAATAGGATAAAGAAGGGGTAATGAATTTTATTTTCAGTGGGGTTATAATGAAGGCACAGGTGAAGCTTTACATATGGAAGCGGTCCCGTTCTCTCTCTTTCCATTAGTGGAAATGTCTTGGTCAACATGTTGAATGACTAAACATACATAAGATGGATGCAGTTTTATGACTGCAAGCAAAAGAGCAATGAGTCATGCCAGTCCAAAATGCAGTGCAGTATTGGAATAACACAAAACTACTTAACCGTGTATAAGTCGACCCCCAAAAGTGGAAAAACTGAGTATAAGTCGAGGCAAAAAAAAATTATAAACACTTGAGAAGAAAAAAATGTTTTATATAACACAACTGTTACAAGCAGTTTTTACAACTATTATAAGACTTCATTGTTAGTCTCATATTCGTCGGCCTCTTCATATAGCCTCTCATCCTCGGTTCTATCTAATGCGTTGCTAATGCCGCATTTCAAAAATGAACGACTCATCTTTCACCCAGTCTACCACAAGTTGAACGTCCGGATTTGCCAATTTCTGCCTTTAGCAACACTGCTTTCCCAGAGCATTCCATTCTTGCCGTTTTTTCCTCACACGATCCTTAAATGGCGTATTTTAACGTGGTTCACATTCAGCGACTTCCCGAATCCAGGCATTATCTAGGAGCCCAAAGCCACTTGATGTTGGATGAGTCATTCTTTCATCCAGTCTTTGTTCCTTTCTAGACATCGTTATATAAATATCGTTATAACATGGCTTTCTTGGCATCACGTACATGTATATATTTTTTTATTAGAAAAAATCACAGAAAACACGCTATCGGCGAATTTCAATATGGCTGACTTGATTGGTGGAAGTGGGTTAGAAACCGTTGCTAAGGATTCTGGGATTGAAGAGATGCTCACTCGTAGCTGATTGGCTGCACATTCGGGGCGACTTCTGAAAATTGCAACACGATTGGAACTCCAAAACCCGTGCCATTGTCACCTCCAAAACCCGCTTTCCGCCGCGAATTTGCTGAATGTGAATTGGCTCCGGCAACCAAAATCACGTTGAACGTGCCAGATATGACAATTTGACACAAAGTCGCTGAATGTGCACCGCCCTTTAGGCACCCATCAAGTGGTTGTAAGATCAATGTGAGGCCACCAGGAATAACCGCCTATAAGAGCACTGTGCTTATAAGAGCCCTCTGCTTTTAAGAACATTCATCAACTCTGACTCGTGCATAAGTCGAACTTGTTTTTAGGGGCCACTTTTTGGAAAAAAACTCGACTTATACACGAGTATATACGATAAGTCAACGTAGGTGGGTTTCAGGAAATGGAGAAACGTGGTCAAGGAACAAAAAACTTGTAGCCATTATGACTCCTGTGGACGGAAAAGCCTTGTTGATGAAAGAGGCCAGAGGAAAACATCGAGAATTGTGCGCGAAAACAGAAAGGTAACAATCCCACAATTCGGGTAATCAGAAAACGATATCAGAACAGATGACTAGTCTCACCTTAGCTCGAATGGAAAGCCGAAGCCCATCTCTGGTACCAATGCTGTCAGAGAAGAACAAAGCGTGCCTCTTCTGGGCACAGTGGCACAAGGATTGGAAAAAGGTTGCCTGTCAGATGAATCTAGGTTCCTGAGGTATCACATTGATGGAAGGCTTAGAAAGCAGCGAAAACGACATTAAGCCTAGACTCTTCATGTATGGTGCGGACTTTGCAAGGTGGTGGTGGAGTAATGGTGTGGGCAATGTTTTCTTGGCATGAATTAGGTCCTCAAATATTTGGACCATCTTCGAACTTATTACCTCCTATCATGACACGTCATTACAAGTTGTTTGATATATTACATGACATACGTATCTTGGCATTGGAAATTTCCAATGGTACCATAATGATGTACCCCTGGCGCAACGCTATGACGGTAACTCTATTACTAACCGGACTAAGTCTTTTTCTCAGTTAATATTGTTGGCCTACTAAGTTAGTCACAGGAACTTCTGTAATCGACCACGTGATGACGCCATTTGACTAACCGGGATTTTGACCGACCAGTTGCTAACTCTTCTTAGGCTTTTAGACCCTACCTTGAAGTATAATACGGGGCGTGTCTGGAAAGTAAGGTTAAAACCCCTGTAGGCAGACAAGTAAAATTTTAGTGCATAAGTTGACCATACAGATAAGTTAGCCTTCCGCTGCCCTCTTGTGGCTGTTCCTCATGGCTACTTGGAGTCTAGTTTGAGTACCACATGTATACAATTTGTGCCAATTCAGAATCCCACCAAATGTGAAGCACTTGGTCATACGTTTTTTCCAAGCACAAGGTAAACTCTCAGTGATTATTCACAAAGCACTTGTTTCAGTTTATGGAAACGTTAAGAGTCGACAACACGTAATGAAGTGGTGTCGTGAATTCTCTGGTGGCAAGACCGATGTTTATGATGTTTACTTCTGCCCTTGTTTCTTAACCTGAAGAAACATTTTGCTAGACAACGCTTCCATGACGACGAAGAGATCAAGAATGAGGTTGAAATGTTGTTTCAGCAGCAAGTGCCAGAATTTATGACTGTGGGATACTGAAGCTAGTACCTAGACTAAGCGTTTGGGTAATGGCGGCAATTGCATCGAAAAATAACCCGCATCACTAAATAGAGTTGAACCTTGTTAATACGAGTTTCAAGGAACCGAGCAAAAACCACGTATTATCCGGGATTGAAAAATTGCTGTCCATTCGCTGAAAACCTTAAAAGTGTTGCGTTATGAAATAAGCTTAAGACACACGCATCTAATTAAAAATTTATTCCACTTGCTGCCTAATTTTCTCTCCATTTTTAAGAAGCCTAACAGAGTTGTATAGGGCATATTAAGCGTCTTTGCCAATTTTATCCTCTTTGTGGTTGATTTCCTTGCAATATCCAAAACATCTAATTTCCGGTCCAGAGTAAGATCATTGAGCTTCCTCTTCCGAGATGCAGACATGTCGATAATAAAATGAAACTTAACAAAATAAAAATGCTAAATGCTAACAAAGAACGATATAAAAATGCTGTGAAGAATGGACCGAGATTCAAAATTAGTTACAAAGTTTGTCAACAGATGGCGCTGCTGACGGGGGAAAACTATAAAACAATGTTTTCGAAATAACCATTTGCAGCAACAATGTGGCGCAGTCTGAGGTGTTCCAACGAATAAACCATTTTCGAAGGACACACTAGTCGAATGCTGAGCGAGGTATAGAATGCCGATCTGACGGGACAAAACAATGACGTATATTAAAGATAGACTGCGAATCCTGTTAGCAAGAGCTCATAAGGGAATGAGCTCTTGGTGTTAGCCAATTTCAGACGAAAAAAAACTGGTTGAACTTGCGTGGAAATAGCTTTCAAGGGGACGAGACGAAAGAAAAATCGCGTATTAAGCGGTCACATTAACGGGGTTCGACTGCAAGTTGTGGTGGACATTTTGTCAAATAAACATTTATTTGAAGGAATACTAGCCAGCGTAACCTTACCTTTTCGATGCACCTCTTTGGAAAATACAGAGTTTTGAAATCTACTAACAAGGGGACTGCACGGACACGTCATCACGGATTTGGTTGAAATTTTAGGTCAATCTACAATATTAATATACTTTCTGTGAAAAAGGATTTGAATCAATGGCCTTTCGTTTCGGAGAAAAAACAAAATTTTTATGCTTTCTATTACAGTGCCAGATAACCCAAGTGGGAAGAAAGCAACGATTCTGCATAGACCGTTGATAGTGCGCATAGATCTTTATCGTTTCTTTTTCATTTCACACACCCAAATTTAACATCCGTGAAAATACTGCACAATGCATTTCGCATTTGTTTTAGGCCTGTGACGTTGCTTATGTATGTGAATGTTGCTATGCAAACAAATTTCAATCAAATCCATGATGACATGTCCGTGCACTCCCCTTGTAAATCATTTACAGCAGCTCTGTAAATCTGGACATTTCCTGTACAATATCATCAGAAGTGATTTGTGTATTCAGAGTTTTCTCAGCTGCCTTCACCTGAAAAGCAATAGTTTAAATAAAATCCTCAAATTATTATCTTACGTCATGTACGATTTTCATGAGTGAAAATGCATGTGTGAGAAAATGGTTAATACACTGAAAAAAATAACACAAAATTTTGACAAAAAAGTTTATCAAATTTTATTGTAGAATTAAAAATGTTTGAGAAAATACTGTTATTTTAACATTTGTGTATTTAAATAACATTTAATGTGAACGCAATCCTCACAGGAAAACCTTATAAGTTTAACCACAACAAGGATTGCACAGATTATAAAGCTGTCCCATCAAAAAAATCATCCTTTAACGCTGCTAACATGTATAAATAATACCCCCCCCCCAAACAAAAAAACTATATCAATCCTAAATATGAATGGGACTTGAGATTAGGATAGCTATACGACAAAACTGTAGGGCAGGTCTTGCGGAGAAAAAAAAAAAAGTTTTCTTCATCATCAATTTATAAAAATTTCTCCCCACAAACAATGAAAATTTGTGTTCCTACTTCTGAAACATCGCTAGATATACCAGTCAATAACGAAAGTCCTAAAGAATAAGACATTTATGACGGTGAACCTTATTAACATGCAACAATATCAGACCTCCAAAATGAATGATAACATGTGAATCCTCTAGTATATCGCAAATAATCTTTGGACAAAAATGATAGGATACATTAAAATGTTTTGATGCAATGGCCAAATTAAAACAAGGGGGGAAAGTATCCAGAACTACGTTCAACTCTTTCAAAATAGGTAACAAGAACAAATACCAAAACTATGATGATGGTATAATTACACAAACTATGAAACTGGTGTACAAGATAAGAGACTTCAGTTTTCATCTTCATAGTACATCCGAGTCTCACTTATAAATTTTTATTGGTCTGCATATATTTATCCAGCATTGAGATTCTGAAAGTACAAGGCGATTCGCTCGAAAGAGGCCCCAAATATCCTGCAATGGCAGGAGCACTTTGAACACGGCAGGATGCACCCAAGTTAGATGCTGGACATCATGACCTCCATTTGCAACTTTTGGATGCATACCCCCCTTCATCGAGATGTTGGTGTAGTTTTGAGCAGCAAAGCTAGTGGGTCACTAATTCGTTTAAGTGATATCAGAGTGAGCAAAGATTGCAGGATCTTTCTTTTAGGGTATCTCAAATGTCCATCAGAAAAAAGCGTCCACCCAATTCTGGAACATTGAGGATCACTTCCAGCATCTTACACATGCCATCCAGTTACTTTTTTGGTACAGATTGCTTCGTCCTAGCGAGTTATTATAAAATATTCAGGGGTCTTTCGAGTGACTCACTTTGTTTTATCTTCTGGTAAGGCTCCATTAGTTATCTCAAATACTTTTCTCCCGTTCTAACTAGAGACTACTGGATTTTGATGTCTAATAATGATGGTAACCCTAGGCTTCACTAACTCGTTCGTTAACAATTTAACAATTGAACTTCCATAAACTTTTAAGTTTAAACATAAAAACAATGCTTAGGACTAACCTAAAAGAAAAGCTAAGTTTCTTACAAGGGTTTAACACAAAAAAGTACAATTCTTTACTGGGTATTAAAACTTAATAATTTTGAAAAAGATTGCACTAGATTTACATTAAGTCCTAGGGATCAATTAATTTCCTATTCATTTATCAGGGATTCAAAACTATTACTTCAGTAGCCTTCCAACGTTCTTTTGTTTTTTCTATGTTTGTGTGACAATTATAATCCAGGGTGCATCAGCTATTTGAGAATACCAGTTTTAGAGATTGTAAGTAGCCCAAAAAGTGGCCTAAATACTTTTTTCCCTTCTTCAGCCGCAACATGGAATCCTCAAATCTTACACAGGACATGAAAAGGCATTCAAAGATATCAACGCCATTGAATGTTGCCAGGTCTTTCATCTTTAAGGTCAGAAAGGGCTTCTGACCTCTGGTGGGAATGCGTCTTCAGTGCCCAAAAGGGAACAAAGCATTCTCAACATCGAGATGCTGTCAGTCAACGATCAGACGCGTGGCTCGCATCATCATCTTGTGTAAATCTTACCAGGAATAGATAAGAAGTGAATACGACTCTCGATAGGAATTTGTGGCTACCACCTGCGGTCATATTTTTTCTAATAAGCAATAATCGCAGCCGTTTTCCGAACTCCAAGATCACTTGTTTTGTATTGCGTAAATCTGTTATGCGTAAGTGCTGGAATTTCTCTTTCAATTTCTGATTCATATCTGGGCTATTTCTAAGACATAAATTTCCTGCTCTTCCAGCCAATTCTTCAGCAAACCATATCGGGCAGAGTTCGGAAAACCCGCAAGCATTGCTTCTTCGGGAAAAAAGAAACCGACCACGAGATTGTAGCCACAAATTCCTGTTGAGAGTCGCATTTCCTTCTCGTCTATTTCCGATCTTGCGTTGTGAGAAGAGGGCAGAGTTCAAGACCAAAAGAACTCGGGAAATCCATATGATCTGGCTGAAACAAGGTCAAACGATATTCATTATGTCAAGTATTTGTTTTACTCAAAGTCAAATTTTGTACTCAAATAGCTGACGTCACCTGTACTGCTCAAATACTAATAACAAGAACGAGTTCTTTTCGGTCATCTCGTACATTAAACACCATTTACGATAAAAAACCAACAATCAAACTGTGCATTAAAATTTTCCTTGCAACTAACCTATTTGCACAGAGTCCCTTAAATCTAGCTAGACGTTACGTTGTTTCTCCAATGTTTGTAGTAGTCATTTGGTAAAATTCGTGAAGTAATCAAAACTTGCAATTTGAGGGAATTCATTAAATGCAAAAAATTTAAGAAAAATTTCCCCGTTCCACTGTGATCTTCAGCAAAGTTTTAATTACTTCAAAACTATTTATGAATTTTCAGAAACGTTCTTATAAAACGCTTTTGTATCGATATAAATGCTATACTTCTAGTTTCAATATAAACCATATCAAAAGTTGAGAAAATTGTGACAAGTATGTACATACATCAATCGTGTGATCGGTATACAAATTTCAAATTCAATTTTTTAACATTTGCGTAAAATATAACAATAAATGCCTTCAGTTTAACGACTTTTTAAAGTCAAAGAACTGGATTATGCAAAAGAAAAGAAAAATCGTTAAAAAAAACCAAAAAACTTTTTCTTTCAGGAAATAAATAAGAATTTAAAGTTTATCAAAAACGTAATTTTCAGTAGTAAATAAATAACATTTGTTGTCGGTTACGTCGATTTTTCTGATAGGAAGAATGGAGGAGTCCAGTTCCGTAATTTTCCTCGGAGTTCCTCTAGCGAACGCGATTTCACTCTGTTTATTTTTTTGTATTTCACATCTTTTGGTTTTGTGACGCTGCGATGATTGCTCATCACACGATTGTAGCAAGCACTCAGATGAAGCGTTTTATCCATTTCGACAGAATGTGGTGGAAATTTACTTAGAAGCAATGCACTCTCGTGATCGTTCTCCTTAGACTCGGCATCCTCGCTTTCGTCGAGTTCCTCCAACGTGTGAAGTCGTTTAGAATGAGGAAAACCGTCTGCTATTTCGTTATCCGAGTCGTATTCGGGAAGATATTCGTCCAAACTATTGAGGTGCTGTTCTAAGTCGTTTGTAAAAGCACTCGAATCTTGTAAATTTTTCTGATTTGAAGCTAACGCTTCTTCAGTAGTGTCACCACATTTTGGAGAAAACTCTACTTGTTCTTGGTCCTTCTGTGAACAACTGCCGTTCTTCTTCTTTTCTAAGAGATCAGTGGCTGCACTTTCGTTTAAAACATCGTCGGAATTGTGACTAGAAATGCATTGCACGGTTTTGGCGACAGGTACTTCAGCAGAATGTAGAGTCTTGGACTGAGAGGTGTTCGGTTTCCTTAAGGAACACTTGTGCTTACTCAATTTGGCTGCTAGTTTACGATTGAGTACGAGCAACGCGTGGATTTGTCTTTCTTGAACAGCAATGGTCCTGTCTTTTTCTTCCAGCAGTTGCGTTATTTGAATCTGCTCTTTCCGCAGTTCTGATTCCATCAACATCAAATGGGATTCGATATCCCTTAGCTGCCTCTCCCTTTCCAGTTTGACTTCGTGGGTTACTCTTTCTTGTTCTTGAAGCCTCTTCTGCCATGATATTGCTATAGTCTCGGGAAACGTCAAGGAAGGGCAAAGGGGTTCTTTTTCCAGTGAATTCTCAGTAGAAAGTTCTAAAGTTTTGATTCCATTTTCAACCTTAAATTAAAAAAAAAAAATTAATCAATTATTAATTTGAAAAATAAAAATATTAAATTTAGTAAAACTACACAAAAAAATTTAGTTTAATTCAAAAGCAGGAAAAATTACTGAAATTCCCCAATGAGTCTAGAACCAGAAAAGCAAATGAGATCTCTTCAAATTTTGATTTTAAATCTTCTTCGTGAGATCAAATCCAAGTATCTACGTGCAAATAGAATCAGATCCATTAGACAGATGAACACATTTTGTTTCATTTTGTAGCAGGTAACTGAAGATGGCTTTGACCACGTAGGAGAGAATTGAGGTCATTTTGATGTCTGGAGAACAAAGTTTCCGTGTTATAGCTGCAGATTTTAACAACTGGCACCCAAAAAGACCTCCAATTTCACACAACACCGTCAGGTGCTTAATTAAGAAATTCCGAGAAACTGGGACTGTGGTTGACAAGGCACGGAGTGGCAGTCCAATAAATGTTACTGACGAGACAACCTCAACAATGGTTTCGGTGTCCTTCGTCAAGAGCCCACGACGCAGCACAGGATGGGTCTCCACCATACTACGGTGCAAATGTTCGTCAGTGGTTAGATGTTCAATTTCCTGGTCATTGGATTGACCGACGTGGTGCCGTGAAATGGCCACCCAAATCACCTGATCTCACACCACTTGACTTTTATCTGTGGGGTCATTTAAAGCAACTCGTATATGCAGAGAAAATCAGAAACAGACACAATCTCCAGCAACGCATTGAAGAAGCGTGTGCCAGCATTTCTGCGAGTGCATGACAATTGGATTCAGTGCCTTCAAATGTGCCTTGACCAAGTGGGACACCATGTTGAACACATTAAATTAATGTCCTTTATGGAGAACAGTCCAGCCTGTAATTACAAACAAAATGTGTTGTAGCTTTTGAACCAAAACTGCTACTTCAAATCTGTTTACAGGAATGAAATTGTCAGAAAATGCTCATGTTATTTGATATATCACACGACCCCCTTTCCATTTAAAAAAATTGACTTAGATTCAAGATGGCGGCAATGTTCGGTACATACCGTAAAAGATAGACCACCTCACCCATACCTTACTGGAATATTCAGATTTCCCAATTCCTTCAAGGTTTTCGAAAAAACAAGGTGTACTGCGACTTTTGACTCATCCTGTAGAATCACAGAAATAACTGTGACAGAAAATTTTTTCGAGTTTGTTTACCAGTGTTATCTCCCGCTTTGCATATTTTTATCTTAATGCAAACAATATGCAGATCCTTTCTGCAATTCTAGCCTTAAATTCTAAAGTTTTTGATCTCCCATCTTCCCCCCTAGACTAGAGAATCCTTTCTCCCAAAAATTATTTTAAAAACCCAATGCATAAAATTTAAAGAATAAACAAAACTGCACAAAAAATTAAAATTTATGATTTATTATAACATTACAATCAAATCAAAATTAAAACTGTTATAATAAACTGTTTCCAAACGTCAATATTAAATATTAAATTAATTCCATCATAGACTTTTTACTGAGGTAAAAACTCCAGCAAACTTTGATAAAACTTCATTCAATAGGTCTAAGTTGGGGGATATTCTTGGAACGATACTTGATCCGATTCTTTTCATAAAGATGCTTGGTTGGTCCGGTATAATCTGATGAAGTTACCATCAGAGTGGTGCTTTTTGATGAACGGAAACAACAGCTTGTTCCGCATTTTTTGCAGCCCAGTAACCATGCGGCTGATGGGAAAAAAACTGCACAAACTCGGGAGATCTCATAGAAGCATGCAGCTGAATCGCAAAATACAGTCGTCCCTCCACGAATCGGCAATTTTTTTTCTGAAATTCAAGATGGCAGACAATGATTTCCGATCAGATATTCTTTTGCCAAAAACTAAATCAATAATGATTATGATGATTAAAATATTCAAAATTAACCAATTTTATACTTCCCCTAATCCATAAAGAAAGTTAATTACGCAAATTAATATCAGAATTGTTATAAGCCAGCTTTCTTCGAGCTTGTTATTTTCCATGAAATTCGGAATGGCAACCAATTATAGAGACTATAATTCATCAATCATATTTTTGCTCAAACTCGCCAAACGATAATCCTTCCAGTTATTGTATCAATTCATATAAAGAAATTCATAATTCGGACATAACCTTTTAAAATTGTACACAAAAAAAAAATTAAGAGAGAGAGGAAAAAATTTTGCCAGACATTAAAATACGGGAAAAAATGCAAAAATTAATTTTTGTACGGCAGAATTTTTGATGGAAAAAGTTTTTAACTAAAGAATAACAGAATAAATTTAATAGGGATTAACGTTATAAGAAGCACAGAATTATTTTGAAAGAATATAACGTTTTACTAATTGATAGCCAGTAAACATCAAAATTTAAAAAGAGAAAGTAATTCAGAGTTAAATTTCAGATTCAATTTTATCAGAATTGAATAACTTTCTACATGCATAACCTTTCATTCTATAACGATAGTTTCACAATTTAAAAACATGGAAAATTATTTTTAAATAAATATGTATTTTGAAAAAGCATATATGTGTGAGGCGGGGGGAGAGTATTCTGCTATCTTGAAATTACATAAGTCGTGAAATCCACAAGACGGCAAGGCCCAGTAATACGGTTGCCGTGATGGCTACAGAAACAAAGGGCAGCATGGCGCACTCAAAGGCAATGGGGCACTGAATATCAAAGGGGCACTGAATGCAGCTAAATTCTTGCTTTAAAGTTAATAAAAGTACATGGGTATTTCAGTGACCTACATTTATATTTTTAAGGCATAATGCTAACTCCAAAATCTGTATGCGATTAGGGCACATTAAGTCTTTCTAATTTCTTCTAGGCTAATCTCTTCCTTACTTTGTGATGCCACGAAAGACATCATAAGGATAAAACAATTTTTCAACAATTTATGCACTATTTTTGCAGGATAAAATTGCGAATAATGATTGCATTAAGATTTTTAAACTTTATACCTTATACAGCTGATCTGTATTATCCCTCAACATTTTATTAATGCTAATTTAAACATGAAAGTTTATTGAAGAATACTTCTCGCGGACAAAGCTGTTTGTTTTGACAGTAAAGCAACCACAGGAAACCACCAAACACGAATGCCAAAGGCTCGACTTGTCAGCACGGAGGATAAAAAAAAAGCACAATGAGTAACACAATAAACAGCTCGTCACGGCTACCAACTAAACTGATACGTAGCACGCTGATTTTGCCTAGCGGCATCACTGCGGTTGCCAACGTGTGGAGGGACGACTGTACTATACGTACAATAAGATATTTTTGAAAGTGGGAAACCGACGACACTAGCGATCCTGATGAATTAGTTGACTTACAGTTTCATTTCCAAAGCAAACTAACTGTAAACAAATATTATTACTGTATCACTTGTGAAGGAAAAGAGTTTTCTTCAAAAATACTGTCATTTCTTTTTTTTTAAAAAATGCAATGGAAAACGAAATGCCCAAGATGTGCTTGGTTAGCCTTCGTTTTGTTTCCATATTCTAAGCTTTAAATGCACATTTGAAAAAAATTATTGGGAAGCTATACCCAACTAATTCACCAGGATCACTAATGTTGCCATTGCTGGTTTCCCTAACCTAATCCTTTTCACCAGCTGTACGTAGATTGTGGACTAAACTAAACCAGTTGTACCTCATAGTAGTCATACCTAAATCAGTTGTACGTAGTCAAAACTTTTGTCTGATATATCTAGTAAGTGCAGCCTGAAAAAACTCTGAACAACAGCTGATGTTTTGGACCAAGACTACACTTAGTCATTTTTACCTTCTAGTTCTGACAAAGGGAAATCCCATTCCGAAATGTCAGGGTGATTTTGTTTCTTTTTCTTTTCTCTACACCTGCTTGATACATCTATAGATCAAATACAGGATGTATGACAGAATTACTAACACTATGAAAGAAGATTTTCAACAAGAAATAATGCTAAAGGGTATAGATATTTTGTTAGAGACACTTGTCAAGTTTCATGAGCCACAACATTAATTTCACTGCTGAATTTACTGTGAATCCATTATGCTGCAAATAGTCAAAATATCTGGAGAGGGTAGCCATTTATTGAGCAACCAAAGACACACAAGTGGAGAATCCATTTATGTATGGCTAAGTAAACTTGGGAAATGCCCCTAACAGAAAACTCAAACTCTGCCATCCTAGAATTATTTGTTGCTGAAATATTTAACAGTCCTATAATAAAAACAAAAAATCCAGAACATCAAACAGATAGGAGTTTAAAAGCAAGGCAGAAGTACAATCAACGCATCAGAATGCAAAATGAATGGATAAAGGTTACAGGCTAGTAAAGGTCCATCAACACAAAAAACAAGTCCATATGCTATACTTGATCATTGAAGTCATTTGCATTCCCACAAAATACTCTTGGTATTTCATAATATGGATTTCAACACGTTGAATTTCATTAGACTGCAAATATCACAGAAATACCTTTTGTTTTACAATGAGATTTTATAGTCTCTACATGTAAAACAAGAAATTAATCCTCCCAAGGAAGGCATAGGAAAGTAGCAGAGCCCTGAATTCATCTATTTTTACCCCTTTATCTGCACTTTTTAACCCCCCTCTCGCCAATTTTTTAATCGAAAAATTGATTATTTCGAAGATAGTATTTAGAAAATGAAAAGAGCTCCATCTCCTCTCGTTTCTCATCATTTCCAATCAAATGATATAGCACATGTAATTTGTTGCCATAGTTCTAAAGACCAAGTGACTGCCACTCCCACAATCTGACCCCACTGGAACAATTTGGCCCAAACTTCATAGTAATCTTGTAGATCTTGCCTAGAATGATCTGCATACCGAATTTCCCCTCTAACTCCCACCCCTAAAACTACGACCCCAGTGGACCAAACTAAATAGTGAAGATGCACATGCCCATAGTTAGTTACATTCAGATTTCAATCTTCTATCTCAAAATATGCAGAAATTATGAAGGGGACAGATGGACATTGTAAAAACAATAAGTAGCTCCATTCTTCCACTACTTAATAATCTCTAGATCGGGCATAGCTAGCAAACACCGTCATAACGAACCACTCAATGTAACAAATTATTTTTGAAGTCCTGGCAAATTGTAATCAAATTAATGTATGAAAAACCTCGTAACAAATTTCAAGATAACGAACTACTTCAAAAGTTTTGGTCCTTGCAATAATCGTAAGTGTTCGTTGTAATGAATTTTCATGTAAAACTCGGAAAGAGAAAAATCATTTTTTCATTGCCAGTGATCACGTCCTTTCAGAGTAAAAAAAAAAAACGAACATAAAGACAGGCTTTCATTCTATATGAATCCTACATCCCGAATTGTCTGGGCATTGGAAACACGGCTAGTAAAAGAAAACAATTTATCACTGATTTTAAACTCAAAGTTTTAGAATGCATAAAGAATGGAGAAAATAAAAGCTTTGTTGCGGAAAAGTTTGAAATATCCAGATCAACTCTCGTCATAGATAAAGAAAACATAAAATGATGGTAGCTCATGCAGATATTTTGGAAAATGTAATTCTTCGTCTGATGATGAAAATGACGTGACATTTGGCTGTTGTTTCTAATAAACAACTATGTCAACAATTTCAGCTTTAAAACAATAATCGATCAAAAGAAAATGCTCCCGATTCCATTTTAGGTAAAATTGATGACATTGAAGCACATATTGTAACAACACTACTTGCAAAAAAGCATGCAGTTCTATTATCATATGTTGGAAATAGATAATTTTTTTTTATTTTATTTTTTTATCCCAGTTATAATGAATTTTCATTTTAACAAACCAATTTTTTGGATCCCTAGCCATTCATTATAATGAGGGTTCACCTGTACTGAATTAAAAAAAATAAAAATAGCAAAAACAAGTCCACCTTCCCCTGCCCCCATGCTTTATCCAGGAAAAATTACCCTGATCTATAAATCTGTTTTATGAAACTTTGATCCAGCAATATAGAAAAGCTTTCAATTTTTGTCCCCCTCACAGGATCACAGGTGCTACTGTAAGTACATGTAATCCAATTTACTTATATGTCCTCTAACTTCAAATTTTTATGTGGAACTGCTAGAAATGGATGAAAATTCCAAATGTTTAAGAAAAAACAGAATAACTTTTATCAGTCAACAGTGAAAAAGACCAAAATTCTAATTTTATCTATAGAATATGCACTGGTATAATATAATGTTAAGATGATAATAGTATATAAACTTTTCATAAAAACAGACTGATAAAAAAGAAAACTTTGCAGAGATATATATCGAGGAAATAATTAAGCCACAGGATACTGAATAATATGTTATGGTAATCAGCAATCTTTTTTTTATCCTCTGGGCTTAATACTATATAAAGAGTTATTCTGCACATCATAACATAAGTAAACTTCCTTCCAGAACTATTTTAGTTTTTATATTGCCTTGTTTTCCTTAATGAGTATCTACTAATCTCATTTAAATTGTTCATCTAATTGTTGTTGTTGGTATTGATGGTGGTGATTGTAATAGTGGTAGAAGGGGAAAGGATCTAATTGTTCTGATTTCATATTAAAAAAATGTAGAATTTTTAAAATTTATTTATCTTGTCAACAATTGATGAAGTTGATGTAATATAGATTTTCGTTGGAATTATCGTAGAATCCAAAGCTCTATATTATATCATTTATAATGAAGTAAGGAATTTATAAATTATTTTGACACCAATATCTTTCTTAGCTCCTCAAAAAATAAAGCATAAAGAAAAAAATAACAAAATGACAACTGAATTAGTAGAATGTTGCAAATTTCATATTTACGTTATCAATTTAAAATTGTTAAAAAGAGTTCTGTGATTAGGCGAGATTGAATGTGAATAAATGTGGAGGATAAAGGATAAAGTAATATTTTCCGGTATCTATGTTGATTATCTTATTTATTAAAAGTGATGAAATAAAACTGATTCTGCTTGTCTTCCACATTATTTAAATTTAAGAGCTTATCTAATAAATTAACCGGTTATGATCAGTTGAAAGCAGTCAGATATACGAGATGTATTCAATAAGTAACTGGCCGAATGCAATGGGGACTAAACAAATGAATTTATTTCAAAAATATTGACCCTGGTGGTTCAAGCAATAGACCTTTTCTGCAACACTCGAGTCAGATATGAGAACTACACCATGAGGAAAACAAAGCATGGCTGCAATGAGGTTTCTATGAAAACGGATACATCATATAAAACTAAAGTTACTGAAATCAGAAAAGTTACAGAAATGTACTGTGTTTGGTTCTATAAGCACACCTCTCATAAAGTTGTTTTCCTCCTGGCATAGCACTGCTGATTGCCAATAGATGGCAAATCGTCGCATGCATGCTCAGTTTGTTATCCTAGAAAAGCTCTATTATCCCATTGTGACACCAGTGCGAGATACCCTTCACATAGAAGGTCTTGGGTTGTTGTTTGAACCAATTCCAAACAGCCTCTTGCACTCCCCCTCTCCCCCTGTATGAAATCTGCATCCAGATTGACTTTGATTTTTGGGTGGTGGTGATCCTGGGCGTTTCCATTGCAGACTTTGGCACTTGGATTCAGATTCATAATGGTGGCAAAAGCTCTCATCCCCCATGACAATTCTTGACAAGAAATCATCGTCAACATGAGAGAGCTCTAAAAAATCCAATGCACATGGCCATGCGGAAGGCTCCTTGTGCTGGTTCCAAATGACGGGGCACCCATTTAGCACACACTTTGTGTTACTATAATGTTTCCGTGTTAACGGTGTGAACAGTTCCAACACTCATATCAACCTTTGCAGCGATACTGGACTGTGTATTCTCTTGCGTAACTTCTCATCACACCACTAGGTGTGATACTTACACCCTCTAAGAGCATATGCACGTATACAATATCTTCATCAAATATTTACATGTGTCCTCAATATTTTGCAATTGGACACAGAAAAAAACCCCACTTTTTTTGTTATCATATATTTATTTTTCAACACCATCAAAGTTATTCAATCATTTGTCATAGTGCAAAATGAGGTTTCCCATTCCCTGTTGATAGAAAATTAAGCTACTTCCTCTTTCACTTCGTAGTAACTGGAAAATCGTCTGCCCCATAGATGTTTCTTCATTTTGCCAAACAGACAAAGTCCGAAGATGTCAAGTCTAGGTATGTGGTCGATGGGGAATATATTGCCAATACCCGTCCTGTGCTCCTATTTAGGAGGTTGGCAGTCAGTAAATTATATTACTGGTAGCCTTGGGAGAATGAAAAATGGTGGTTTTCCCTTGCCTTCTGCATGTAACTAAATGACAAACACAAACATCCATATCCCCCCAGTGGGATTTGAACCTGCGACTCGGTGGTCTCGAGAGTAATAAAACCTGGGCCTTGGCAATGGAACAGATTGAGTAACAATCAAAAAATCAACATCCAAACCAACGATAAAGGAAGTTCCCCCCTCCCCCTCCTGCTTAATTAAACAAAAGTAAACAAAATTACAAAATCAATGTTCTATCATGCCAATATTTATCCTAAAACTTAAAAACACTAAACAAACAAGAAAAAAAAAAAAAATTAAAGCTACCAATAACTTATGAAAAACCATAATCAATATCCACAAGGAAACATTATGAAACAAACTAACATAATTCAAAATTAGTCAATCACAACTTAAAGATTTATGAACACAATAAACACAAATGGGATTATTAATAAGATCATTATTAACGAGGTTAACTTATGAGCTATTAGATCAAAAGACAACAACAACTTAGCAATTCACTATAACAACTGGGGACCACTATGAAATTGGCATAATACAAAATTCATTTGTAAAAAAAATCAATAACACTCTTTGCACAAATGATCGTAAATTTGGAAGAACCTTCTGCCATAAAACGAAAATTTTGCTCAGCTAAAACTTCACCTGACATAGCAAACAAACTGGTAATTAAAAATTAAATTCAATTAACGAGTAACAGCTCAACAAGATATCAATGAACTCTACAACATTTAAAGTTAAACAATACGCAATGCTTGTAAGGAAATGTTTTGAATCGTGTAATCGCATTACAAAACCAGACCTATTGCATTTATACCAGATGCATAAAAAAAATGACTCTGCACAAAATTTAATTTGCAATGAGCCACAGGCAAAGGAGATATACAGGGAGTTTATAATTAATCTGACTTTATGCAGAGCCATCTGTACCTCGATCTCACAATCGGAATGACATGAAATTTGGTGGACGGACTAATGACAACAAAATAGAAGGATTTCGTGAAGAAAATTTTAGTTGTATATGTTGCCGATAGAGGAGAACTTGGAGCTGTGCAGAGTAAAAATAGAGCTACAAAGGACAGACAAATGAATAACAACAATGAAACTGAAGTGAAACATCACGATTTATTCACCACATTCACGATCGCAGTTGCAATATCTGTAATTATCTGTTCTGACACCGGTTTCAGTCCTCTGCCAGGCTGAACTGGCTTGTCTGTTTCTTCAAAATTGTGAATCATGAATTTCAATGCATTACTTGATAGAGGGCCTTTACGCAGGTTGTGACAGTTTTAAATTCATGAACAGCTGTTGTGTTGGACTGATGAAGACAAAATAACTTAACAACTAATGCCTGCTAAGGTAACTTAAGACACATGTTGAGGTGAGCTGGTCCTCGGAATGTCTTTCGGAGCTTTCCACGTGCCTTTATAGCCTGAATTACTGGTAGGGGAGAGTGGGGCTGTTTCGGACGGGGGTTGGTTCGTACATCTCGATTTTTTTGTAGATAGTATCGATATAAATAGTTTTGATTTTTGTCATGAGATGTCACTGCAGTAGGGCACAACTGAATGTCTTTTGGTGAAGTTTTGCTCAACGGTAAGAAAATTACAGCAATTATCTGTTTTTGTGAATGAATTTTTTTTTATTTCCACTCTACTATTTCTTAATTTACAAAGCAGTGGATATAGTAGTATTACTTGCATGAATAGAAGTTGTTAGAGGTGGAAGTAGAGTCCATTTGTCTAGGTTGCAATTTTACACATGTATATCGTTAGGCCTAAAAAATGACAATTTGTCAGCAATGGAGTGATGGGGTTGTTTCGGACAACATTAGAGGGGCTGCTTCGGACATTTATTTTTAAAATGAAATTGTTTTAAAATTTTTTTTTTTTTTTTTTTTTAAGATGGTTAGAGTGTACAAAAGGAAGAGGATGCATGCTACTGCAGCCTTTTCTGATATTAATCAAGCAGTAAAGGCAGTTCTTGATGGTATGAGCATCCGTGCAGCTTGATGATGAGGAAGATGAGAAGGACATAGGTGTAGATCTGATTGAGTCAGACAATTTTGGAAATTTAGCTAAGATGCCTGAAGAGGGCAATTATGTCATAGTTGAATTTGTAACTCAACCTAATGCAAGAAAAGTGTATTATGTCGGCAAAGTCCTTCAGCACAGTGATGAAGGATATGAAATTAGCTTTCTTCGATCTCGAAACAAGGCATTTGGACAATTTTCACTACCAGATGTCCCCGACATTTCTACAGTTCCAGATGATAGCGTGAAAGCATTGCTACCTAAACCAAATGCTTATGGACAGACGAGAAGGCAAAATGCATATCTATCATTTTCACGTGATTTCAGCTGTTTAAATGTTCGTTGAAGTAATCAGACTAACATACCAACATTGTCAATAATTTCACTTTATTTTGTAATAAATATTGTTACAGTACAGTACCTACATAACATGTGAAACCTTTTATTTATTCATGTCTGAAACAACCCCTCCTTTGTCCGAACCAGCCCCCCCTCTGTGGGGTTGGTTCGGACAATGCAGGGTTCCAGGGAAATGCAATTTCTAATAGGATAAAAATTATTTTTTTAATTTTCAAAAATAGGTTTTTGTAGTTTAAGGTATAGTGTTTAAGATAGCACTCAGTATTCAAACTCTGTAAAAAATTAAAAACCCAAAATTGTCCGAACCAGCCCCACTCTCCCCTACTGTTGTCGCTTACGTAGTTGAGAATTTGTATTATGTATTTTTACCTGTGTTTTGTTCCAATTCTTGCCTATATAGATAAACAGTGCCGACTTTTCTTCTTCGGCGACTTATGGAACAATATTTTTTTCCTGCATAATTCTTCCCTTGTCGTCATTAGTCTCCCTATCAAAGTTGGTGCCATTCCGGTTGTGAGATTGAGATACCGATGGCTCCAAGTACAGTTAAATTAATTGCAAACACCCTGTATAATTTCAAAAGTTAAAGAAAAAAAAAGAAAAACTTGAACACCAATGTTAATTTGGTTGAAGTTTCACATTGGGTCTTTGGAGAATATATGTAGATCAGAAAGCAAGCAATGATCCAAATAGTATGAAGTTTCACAATGAGCACATTTTCATAAAGAACACAGTTCACAATTAGTTGCAGTGTACTCCTCAGATAAGCTGTCTTCAAAACACTATTTTAAGGGTTATCAAACTCCCTTGAATACCCACTTTTGAAAAAAAGCATTTTTAATCAGATCTCGAAACCTTGGAGCCAGGCATTAGTAATGGACGAATGATTGGAGCTTAAAAAAGTGATGTGATCCCAAAAGTTGACATCACGAATTAGCATTACTGTGTGTCGGTGATGGCGTCATGATGAATGTAACCATTTTTGTGTATATCCCAAAATTTTACATAGATTATGGTTGCAATTAATCTATGTATTTTCTTGGAATTATGAGTTTCTTGGAAAATTAAATATCTCTATTGCCTATGGTTCATTGCATGTAAAATTTTGCACACAGTCATCTTTTTTTATGCTCTATCAAATGCAATAGGTCTAGTTTTGCACACGCTTACATGATTCGAAATGCTTCCTTGTTAGATATTAAAAGGACAGCCAACACAATTCAACCATATTAATTTTATTTCAACAATTCTAATAAGCTGATGATCAATACAGATTAAAGACTGGAAAATATTACTTTATTCACCTCTTTATTCCCTGCATTTATTAACAAGCTCATCACTCTATTTAATATATCAATAATCTCAACCAACCATAGAATTCCCGTTAGCAACCTGTAAGTGAACAACTCATAGTGGAAAACTATGTTGCAACATTCTACAGTCGATACACAAAATCCATCCTCGAGCGATTATTTTATATATTATTGTCTTCTTTTGAAAATATTACTATACATAATTTAATAGCTCTCAATAAACAGCTCCTCGCCATTTATTGAGGCGCTATAAACACGGTATTATATGGCTATTAAAATAATCCCAAGGTTTGCTTATTACATCTTTTCCTTGATTATAAAAGCCACAATTTTCCTCTGCAGATGTCACCTAATAACAGTGGGTCACAATTCTTAATCTTTTTATGATCAGTTGAATTGCAAAAGCATTTGTGTAATATTGCTTGTTCAACTTTAATCATCATGATGCAAGGTTTTTTAATAAAAATTACAACTATTCCAGCTTTTATGTGATTTTTTCAAATCAAGAAATATCCAGTTATGAATTTTAATTATTCATTTCAGATTACAAGAAAAATGATAATAATAAAAAAAATTTTTTTTTAAATATTTCTTCATTATTTTTGATTTTCATTTTTCTGCTTATGTTGTCAGCAGTTTTATAAATATGCGAGACATAAGTAATGTAATGGTATTAAATTGAAGTTAATATGCCAAAATATTCTTAAGTCCAATTTGTTTATTTCACTATTGATAAATGTATTTAAAAAACCTAAGCATCACCTTTGATATTTAATACAAAAAAACTCATAAAAGCATATTTCTTTTCAAGCCAAATTCAAGGAAAACGTTACACGCCTCTGTTAATGAATTGAGATGAAAATAATGTCAATATGAACAATTTTTTCCCTATTGCAATACAAAAAATGTATCTGGACGAACACCTGCTAAGTGTGCATTGACAAAAATAAGGAAGTTGCGTTAGGTTTCCCATTCGAACAATACCAAAGGGGGTTCAAGACAAAATTAGAATGTGCTATGAGAAAGTCCAATTTGATTCTCTCGGATTAACTAGCCTAAATGAGATGAATTTCAAATCTGCAAAAGGAAACTTTTAAGGTTTCATGCTTTGCTTAATAAAAAATCCCAAGATATTTCTCTAATCTGCTTTGTCATGCTTACTGTTGCATGGAGCATCCTCAGGAGATTTTTGCATTTTTTTTTTTTGGTGCATTATTACTATTATTATTTTTTTTTTATTAATTTCATAGTTGATAGGTTTTCCTTACTAATCTGAATTACATCCCAACATTGAAAGATCCATAACATTTTTAAAATCAAATAGCAAATCTTCCTTTGCAGGGTTAATCAAAAATAACTTAACACCATTTGATCCAAGATTATCATCTGCTGAAATGATTTAACAAGATTAAAATATGCTGAATAGGCAATAAAGTTAGACTGAATACTAGTTTATATTTATACATTACTTCTTTGTTGGAGGTTTATTTTCTTTTCTTTATCATCTGACAATCTGTTATGTAACCATTATTAATAAAAAAAAGGAAAAAAAAAAAAAGAATTGTTAATCGCCATGACAACAATGATAAGTGCCATGGACTCACTCAGCTGATGTACATGCTTATTTGTTTCATTATGGGACTTGATTTCCGTTACAAATTATGAGTTAACGAGTGTTCTTACTCTGTATGTATTTCCATCTCTTTTAAGGTCATTTGTGCATGTGTTAGAACAAGTTTGGTTAATGTTACAAACGACAATTTCACTACTGCTGCGATTAATTTCTCTAATCATAACCCAGAAAACATTATGATGCTTTTTTATATATTTTTAAAAGCACAAAAAAATTTTTTTCCAGTTTTATCAAGATTCTTAACAGTTCATTGGCTACAAATAATCATTTCAAGTAGGTAAATTCCCCCTCCCCCAATCTTTTCTACACATTTAAAGCATGAAATTTAAATGATGAAACAATGCCATAAAATTAAAAATATTTCATCATCCTATCCTTTTCGGTGTGATATTCATATTTATAGACACATCTTTGATAGGCTGAATGTTTATACCCATTTTAAACCACCAGTCTCATAAAAAGGACATGAAAATTCCTTCAGAAGCAGTCTTGGTGCTGTAATCGCAATATATGTAATTTATTAAAACAACATTCCCGAGCAATAAAGCTAACATATACACCAAATAAAGACCAAATAAATTTAGTATTTTAGCAAATAATTTTTTTTAACTGTCTCGCCGACTGCAGAGTAACATCCCACTATTTTTAATATATTTTTTTATTTAGTTCTGATTGCATTTAAATATTTTTTTTATGTTTTATATATGAACAACTTTGTGTCTATTTTATCACTTTTTCTTAAACTACCTTTAAACTGCGCTAGACTTGTTTCACTTATTTTTTTTAGTAGAAACATATTCCTGAAGTTATATTTTTTTCATAACATGAAAAATTCAAGACCGAAGATGGTAAAATAAGACTATAACAGCAAAGAATCAGTTTATTTTACGTTTGCTCGTTGGAGGTCTTATTTCAAGGCATTTCTATGTTGTTTATATTCGCTAAACAAATCCAGCTTGTAGCAATGATACTGGCAAAGATGATATAGGATGGAAATTTTTGTACGTAATGACCTTATTTTCTTCCCCCTTGCCCACAATACCGGAATTATTTAAACAATGATGCAGTTTTTAAATGAAACGGCCTTTAAAGACCTTCCACAAGTCAAGCTGTTTACCTTCAAATTGTTTTCTGTTTGAAAAGGGGAGGGCAGGGGGCAAAAAAAACCCAACTTTTTTTTTTTCTTTTTTGTTCGGTATATTAAATATTTTTAACTATGAAAAATCAACAAGGATTAAAATCTTAAAATAAAAAATAAAAAGTAATGAAAGTTAATTTAATTTTTTTCTTTTTAATTTTTAATGAGTATCACAGTTAAGTTGCTGCTCATAGTGTGCAATCTTCCTTTTATCAGTCAAAGGAAGTTAAACCCTTCATCCCTAATGAGGAAAGTCAATTAATTATGTGGAATTAATAAAATAATTTTCTAATCTATGCTATTGCTCTAATGTTTTGTTTTTTTATACCTCATTAAGATTTTTTTTTGTGTTTAATCTATAAATTTTGTTTGGAGGAGGAGAATGATAGACAGAAAAGTTGAATTTCATCAACAAGTTAAAGCCTTAGTTCTCCAGGGATTTCAATGTTATTGTTATGATGTTAGGCTTTACCGTTATGAAATAATTAATGTTGGAAAAATATATCATCAAATTAACGGAGACACGGAGAGTGATGCTGTTCTTAAATTATATTTAGGGCACGACGTATTCAATCATTTCAACTGATAATCGGCTGCATTGTTACCAGTTTGTCGTCTGCGCTGATCACGTTAGCAAATCTCATCACTGTAACAATGGAATCCAATGAACGTTAACACAGTTAAGAAAGCAACGAGGAAAAAAAAAAGCTTTTCAGGTAAATTTAGCTTAATTAATTTTACGAGTTATGCTTGTATCGTTTTAAAAACCTATTTTTAACTTTTTTAATCATTATTTAAATAAATAAATAT